>JANBRL010000014.1:0-52564 GCA_027577635.1 Coemansia sp. RSA 475 | reverse complement strand
TTGAATACAGTTATGGACAGTGACCGAATTTTAGTAATGGATCAGGGCACAGTGGCCGAGTTTGATACCCCCAAGAACCTACTGGCACGAGATGGACCATTTACTCAGCTGGTGGCCAGCATGAAGCTTAACCATGGAGAGCTAGTTTCTAATGAATGACAAGTTTCTATTTTTCATATTTTAGATAATTAAACACCAACAATAATTAGGTATTTCAACTTTATTTAAATCATATATTACCACTACTTTGTCAGTGTGCTGGGCGTTTTTCAGCAGCGTATTGTGGAGGCGGTATGCAATAGATGTATGGAGGTCAGCAAATAAATTCCAGGCCGGCCAATTTGTATAAATTAATATGAAGCAACATTCAACTTGTGAATGTATGGTGCTTATAATTAATAATTTGTAATGTCATAATATTTCTAATTTTAATACTTGATACCTTTGAGAAAACATGTAACTGCCAGGTTGTTAGTCAGTGTTTGCAATACATTGATTGCAATTTTTAAATTATACAATGGAAGTTGGTATGCCCAGCATATGAACATTGTATTCTATATATACGTTATATACTGTTATTAAATAGATGCTATATGTATTGGTAATACATATTTGGTATTTATTTAATATTTAATTTTAATGTTGCTTATTGTAACAATACAATTGCCAACATCTATTTATAGTTTTTGTAGCACAAGAGATGTCAGTATCTGACGTGTTTTTGTTTGTAAAGTGTCACCGACAGAGCTCAAACGACGTGTGTGAGAAAATATGCAGCGACGAGGACGGTGTGCTTCGGTGCAAGCTGCGGCCAAGTAGCAGTCAACTGGTGGAGGATTTGGAAGACTTGGTTATGCCGATGACGCCCAAGATGTACATGGACGGCCGTTGCAAAACAACTGGCCGCATGTTGTACGAAAACCTCCAGGTACTACATGCACAGCATGAGCGGATGAAGGAACGCGCTGCTTGCCGCGGATCTGCTCCTCACTTACACGCAGATGCGCTGGGCTCGCGCGAGTGCCCAAATGCAGTAAAATCGCGTTTACGCATTGTTCCGGTAAACTGCCTGTCAATGTGTCATCTGGGCAACGTCATTGCTGTTTCAGCTCCAGGCAAGTTTGGTTACCAGTTTGGTGCAATGCACGAGAATAACTCGGAGGATATGCAAGCAATTCTGCAGTTTGCGGAAGACTATATTGAAAATCAAGAAGGCTTTACCAAAAACAAGACACGGCCAGCAAGACTGTCTCGTAACATTCTGGCTCGAATTCCGCTACCGTTGCCGACATTTACATCAATAGCCGAGTGAATGTCCAGCTACCGGCAAAAGCGCATGTGTGATGTGCTTTAGATTCTTTTATTTTAAATCTTGAGTGTAAATACCAATCAGCAATTATTTGCGACAAAAGAAAACTTTGTATATGGAATTAAAGCTGCATATATTCAGATTTATTGCCCGAGTTTTTCATGTATTTATTGGGCAGAGTATAATTCATTTTGGCTTTTCGGATAAGCTGCGGCCACAGACACTGATTTCAGCAGGCTCGGTTTTACTGGCATGGCGCCGAGTAGTACAATATGCTAGTCAGAGAAGAACAAAGGGCTCATGCAAAGAGCGTCATTTTCCACAACTACATGTATGCTGTGTGAGAAATAAATAACACCAGCGAACAAGGCATTGTCAATTTTGCCTGCACTGTCTCTCGCGCTTGAGGATTTCTGGCATCCGAGTTTGCGCGAATAGGTCATGATTTGCCAACTGTCTTTCTGGACTTGGTGGGGTGGAAAAATTTGTTAGCTTCGGTAATGCTTCAAAGTTCGCCTTTCTTGTCTTTTTGACTCTTTTCTTTTAAATATCTACCAAATCGAGTATATATTTGACTTGCGAGTGCCATTGTTGCTCTTCAGACCAATTTCTACGCTTTTATACTAAAGCCACTTTCGCAAATGATTTCTCTGCTGAATCTCTTGATTTACCACCAGCACTTGGGCACAGCCCTAGATGTTCTGGTCGTGTTTGCATCAGTTATGCACTTTGTCTGGACTAGACAGCCGTGGCGCAAGGCTATGGCTGCAAAGTACACTATAGCTTTGTGTATGCTTGATCTTTCCTTGATCTTTTCGATTCAGGCCGAGCGGACTGCTGAGCACACTGCATTTATTTCTGCTGCGCTTGTACTGGCCGTGCACTCGCTGATTAGCCACAAGGGAAGCAGCACCAGCATGTGCCTTCATCTGGTTCGCGCTATTAGAGTTGCCTGTGCCCCAAACCCACTTTGGCTCATGACAGCTGCAGTAAGCACTGTGTTGCACCTTCTGCTGGCCTGGCTCTTGGCCAATCGCCGCTTGAAGCAGCATGTAAAAGTCCATGTAAATGGAATACTTGGACTCCCAGGATTAGTCTTGCTGTTCCGCTATTACAAGCAACAGAAGCAATTGAATATTGAAGATATGCACAGCCCTGATTCCGAGAAAGCATTTCAAGAAGAGCTTGGCAATACAAAGTTTAATCCTAACGCTAGGTAAGTAATGTATTGCATGTGGTTATTTCAAGACTGTTGAATTTGCATTCAACTAATTTTGCTTCTTGCAATGTTTGTTTTGTAAATAGGTTTTTCGTTATACGCGCAATAATCCTCAAGCAGTGGAAGGCAATGACCTCATTAGTTGTTGCCAACGTGCTGGTTGGAGTTGCCATACACTACCGGCGTTTAGTATTTGTCAACATTCTGGCTATAATCGGCGATCAGACAAACATGGACACGAGAAACCTTGCCACTCTGCTTATCGTATGGCAGCTGCTTGCATGTGCCAATTTTGCCAAACAGTACATTGCGTTTGCACAGAATAATCTGTCATCTTCTATTTCGACCATGCTAGAGTGCAAGGCACTGGAGGCTTTCACAACTTCCCGAAGTAACACATTTAATTACTGGCTACTTAACCAAAACATTGCTGTTCTCAGAAATAACGTTGGATTATTGATCGAAGCATTCAGCTTAGCACTAGTCGAAGTTCTAAGCGCATGGATTGTTGCTAGCAAAATTGGCTGGCGATTTGTGATACCAATTCTTCTCGTTTTCGGACACGAGCTCTTGGGACATTTGGTGAAGCATAAGATTAAACGCCTGGAAAAGGCAAGTCGTACTCATGACACACCGCGCATCTGCAGCAACTTTCACAACTTGGGCAGAGATATTCGGGGTATAAAGTTTTATGCCTGGGAGAATGCTTTTCGCAATGCGCGTGCTTATATGGATATGGATGATTATATGCCACCATTGTTTTGGCATATTGCCAGTTTGCTGGTTAGCATAGTTGGTAGCGCACTATCGCAGATTGCAAGCGCCATAGCCATTATGTTGGCAATCCAATCCTCAGATGTTGCAACGTATACCGAGATGATGCTGCTGATGGGCTCTATCGACTCGCTGACTAGCTTTAGCGCGACTGCTTCAGCTGTTGGTACAATATATGCCGACATCAAGAAAAACACAGCGTTTCTGAGCAAAATAATTGCTGGCAATAATAGTCAGTATATCCAACTCGATCCAGAACCCAATGCAATGTCAGCCGAGCTCGCTGATTGCACATTTAGCTGGGGACCAGACGCATTTTCAGTACACTGTCCTTCACTGACCATCGCTGCCGGTGAATTTGTGACAGTGGTTGGTCGTGTGGGAAGTGGAAAGTCATCGCTAATGTCAGCACTATGTGGCGAGATGCCTATAATTAGTGGACAAGGTCGGATGTCAGGCAGAATTGGCTTTGTTGACCAGAAACCAACCATGATAAATGATTCATTCCGCGAAAACGTGCTTATGGGTAACGAGTATGATGAAAAGTGGTTCAACCAAGTTACCCATGCCTGTGCACTCACACAGGATCTGGAGCAAATGGAAAACGGCGATCAGACAAAAGTTGGATTTGGTGGTGTAAACCTTTCAGGTGGCCAAAAAACTCGTTTGGCTTTGGCAAGGTAAGTAAATTTACAAAATATGTTATATAACATGTATGACTGTGCAGTGTTGTGTGTATTTCTATTGATTAATTGCTAAACAATACGACTGTATTAATGTAGGGCTTTATACCTCAAAGCAGATGTCTACATATTTGATGATTTGCTATCGGCAGTTGATGCCCATGTTGAGCGGCATATTATTGAGAATGTGTTGGCTGGTGGTGGCATTATCAGCTCAAAGACCCGAATTCTGGTTACTCATGCTGAACATGTGATACCACTGAGCGACAAAGTGGTTAAACTAACAGACGGACAAGTACAGGTGGTTCAACAGACTCCAGTGCAGCTATCTGAAAATATTACAAGCGAGAAGTCAGCTCAAAGTGAGGGTGCTGTGGTAGAAGCGCAAGAGTTGGCTGACATTCCTGAGCCATTTGTCATTCATCCTGACTATGATGATCCACCACTGCACTGGGCTAGTTTCCAAAAGTACATTGCATTGAGTGGCTACTGGTCAGTGGCTGCTGTAGTTTCTATTCAGCTGGTCGGTGCATATGCCCTATTCTACATTAATAGCCTTCGTATAAACCTAATGACAGATAGCAGCCCTGAGACAATGATACAGTCTCTTAAATGGTATTTGCTGATAAATGCAGGTATAGAGATTACTCGTCATCAGCTACAGAACTTTGGAACATGGTTTCAAAAAAAGCTATGGTCGCAGTCATTGAGAGAGAAAATGCGCCATAGCACTCTTGATACCATTGTTTCACTGCCACTGACAATTGCTGAAAGCCTTTCATACAGTGGGCTTTTAAGACTATTTTACTCACGACTTGCTCCTTCCAATTCTCTGCCTGGAGATCTGACCAAAAGTGTTTTATCGGACGGTTTGATGGCAATATCCAGCATTTTACAAGTTGCAGTAGCTGTACCAAAAGTTTTACTGTTGACTGGCCCATTATCAGCAGCTATTATTGTTCTGTACAGATACCACTCGGGCGTTTCTAAATTCATTAATAATCTTGCATACACCAGGCTAGCTCGTCCAATTGATTGGCTCCAGATGTCACTTATTTACGACATAAAACTAATACGCATTCATGGAATTTCTGGCAAGCTACTCCAAAAGTACAATACTTTAAAATCCACAGATTTTAGCGTCAGAGCTGCTAGCGTGTCTATGCTATATGCACAAACTCTAGTTACTATGGTTGTTTCTGAGACGTTCAAAACGCTAGTATTGGCATTCAAGCTGTGGCAGCGGTTTGGTCTAAACATGTCTGTGTCAGCTGGTGAAGTAGATATTGCCACAACAATGTCACTCAATATGTTTAATCGAGTCAACAGATTGGCAAGTCTTGACCATTCCATTCATGGTAAACTAAAAGATTTGGAGAAATATTTCTTGCTTACTGAACATCTTCCACGCGAGGCACCAGCAATAATTGAAACCTGTCGTCCACCCAAACACTGGCCCAGTAATGGTCAAATTGAGTTTCACAACTACAGCATGCAGTATAACCCTACATCAAGCATGGTCCTTAGCAATCTGTCGTTTGCTGTTGGTAGTCAGGAAAAAATTGGCATTGTTGGACGTACGGGAGCAGGCAAGAGTTCACTTGTCCAAGCAATTATGCGGATGGTTGAGCCAGCCGCTGGAAAGATTATAATTGACGGAGTTGATATTGCGACTATTGGTTTACATGACTTGCGATTGCGTATCAGTATTATTCCCCAAGATCCTGTGCTATTCGAAGGAGCCATACGTGTCAATTTGGATCTAATAAATGAATACACTGATGAAGAGGTATGGGCCGCTATCCGGGCAACCCATATTGAAGAATTGCTGGAAAAGCCAACAAAAAAATATATAGAGGATCCAGATGATGATGAAATGGGTGTTTGGGTAGAAGGGGTTGGGCTCGACAAGTGGGTCGAGCATGGTGGCAATAACTTTAGTGTTGGTGAACGACAGCTAATTAGCTTGTGCCGTGCACTATTGTGGAAACGTAAAATATTGGTACTAGACGAGGCAACAGCAAACATTGACAACAAAACAGACCAATTGATTCAGACAGTTTTGCGTGACAAGTTTAAGGATTGTACAATTCTGACCATTGCCCATCGCTTGAATACAGTTATGGACAGTGACCGAATTTTAGTAATGGATCAGGGCACAGTGGCCGAGTTTGATACCCCCAAGAACCTACTGGCACGAGGTGGTCCATTTACTCAGCTGGTGGCCAGCATGAAGCTCAACCATGGAGAGCTAGAATATAACAACTGACAAGTTTCTATTTTGCATATTTTAGCTAATTAAATGCTATGGATATTTAGTTATTCAGCTATATTCAATTAATATTTCTATTAGTATTGCATTATCGAGAAAGAAAATATGTTTGAGATTAAAGCCTTTAACGTAAAATATAAATAAACGCCAACCATACCGAATATATAGCAGTTTAATACAACATGTATTTGTTTTTAGTCCCAACCAATATAGCCATCTTCCTTGACCTCAAATGTCTGATTCATGGTAACGTTACTCAGTCTGTCAGGGATACCATCAGCACCTTCGCTATCACTTTCAGACAAATCATCAAGAAGCTGAACCAAATTTGCAGCATTATTTTGCCCGTCTCCAAACTCAATAGCACCCGGAACAGGTCCTCGTTCAACACACTCGGTTACATACTCTACCACGCCATTTCTGCACAACGATGGCGTCATTTCTCTGGTTTCCGTAGTATTGTCAACCGCAACCACCGGACACCCAACCCGGTCCACAGATGTTGGATTTCCGTTAACCGATGTCTCCCAATGCTGAGCACCCAGTTCAAGCCAAGCAATCGACCCACTCCCCAGATCAAACAAGGAATGCGTAGAATCTATAAACGCAACGCACGCAGTTTTCTCAACAAACCGCGCATAGTCGTATTTGAGTAAGTCAATTACCGCAGATCCAGACGTGTTGTACGCCACAAACGCAATACTCCGCACAGGCGAGTCTCGAAGTATATGCGACCACACATATCCCACGTGCTCGTCAGCCGTCTCGCTGCCTTTAATCTCCGTGCCACGACCCACATAACTGTTATACGACTCGGCAACCCCGTCAGGGGCAACAATGTTCATGTTTGGGTTGAGCACCAGCACGCCCAGTCCTCGTTGCTCGCAGTCCTGCACATAGTCGATGACGCTACCATGGTGGATGCCTTGCTTCAACAACACGTTCCATGCCCATACGCTGCCAAACGTGCCGTTGCCAACAACAAGCACAACAAGTTTATCTCCAGATAGGGCGCCTGGAGTTGCGTAGATAAAGCAATGCGGCTGGCCAGCATCAGGCACGGCGATGGGCTCCATATGCAATGTATCGGTCATGATATCCTGTACTGCTCGTGATGCTGGGTGTATGAGCGTGTTGTATAGCTCTATATTGGCCTTTTTGCTGGCCGGGTCTTCGGTAAACGCAAACGGCTCATTGGTGTTGATGCTCCGCACTTGCCCGTCGTCGGGATCAATCTGGTACCCAAGATCATGAAGCGAATGCCGCGTATGTGGCTCAGGAGTTGGTTTATGTGGCCGTATAAACATTTTACTAAAAAATTATATGACAAAACAGCTTGGATATACAAAATATCAAGTTCGCGTGCCCCGTTGCAATTATCTATTATATATTCTGTAGCTTAAAGTTATGGGAAGTCAAAACATTAATCAAGCTTCTTCATCTCGGACTTTGGAATCCGGCAAGCAATGGTGCCATCCTCGTTTCCAAACCACGCCTCATCAGCCATTCCGCTGAAAACACCGACCTCAATGACGCCGGGAATCATCTTAAACAGCTGCTCAACAGCTGGCGGATCATAGATCTTGCCTACATGTACATCAAGAATAAAGTTACCGTTGTCGGTAACTACCGGACCAGCTTTGCGCACAGCCTGACGTAGCTGGGCCACCGGTGCCTGCAGCTCGAACAAACTGACCGCACCAGATTGGATCGAGCACATGCGCTCGAGCTGGCGGCTAATGGTCCGCCACGCCAACGGAGACACCTCGACGGGAATGCCCTTGTCCCACTTTTCGCCCAACAGCTGTGAGTCCTTGCGAGAATCGGCAATTAGTACAAACTTGTTGGAGGCGTTTGCCACAAGCTTTTCGCGCAAATGGGCAGCGCCGCCGCCCTTGATCGCATTCAACTCCGAATCGACCTAAATCAAACAAGAATGGAATGAGCACTGACCATTTGATTTTTATGGCGATCCTTCTTTATCAACAAACGTGTTTTGCGGGTTAATGACTGAATAGTTACCTCGTCAGCGCCGTCAATAGTGACATCGATAGATTTGAACCCGCCCTGTTCGGGATCCAGAATAGAGAGACTACAAGTATAGGCAGTCAGTACAGTGCAGTCGAGTGGTTCAAATTAGTCGGGGGCAAACTTACTCGTCAAGGTCCGCGGAGCGCAGACCGGCGTCAGTAATGAGCTGCTTTGACTGGAAGCTGGTGGCCACACAGACAAGATCAGGGTTGAGTTTGTTCTGGTTCTTTAGCTCCAACAAACGGTCGACCGCGTACACAACGGTGGATCCACTTCCAATGCCCAGCACACGTACTGAAGGCAGCACATGCTTATCGACAGCGGCAAACGCAGCACTGCGCTTTGACTGCTCAACTAGGCTCGACATTATTCACAAAGTCAATGGATGATTTGTAGTAAAAAAAGAGTAGTAAAAGGGTAGTTTGTGGAGGAGAGAAAGCTGCAACGGCTAAAGCAAGAGGCGTTGATCGACAAATCGAGCCAAGCTAATCACGTGTACGATCTGTTTATTTGTGTATACGCTGGGCGTGAAAAAGAAGTATGCGTGGTTTCGTTTCGTTTGAGCTTGATTTGCAACGAGGGTGTAGCTTTATTTGTTCATTTCTTTAATTCAACGACCAGCTGCTAGTTATTACACCCAGTTTGCACTTTTGAGAGCAACTTTTTATATACATTGCATATTGCGCACATTATAGCGAACGCATCCGATGACGGAGGCAGGCACATCAGAGACCAATCTTTGGGAGACAGTGCTGCGCAAGGTAGGGACGTCCAAGGCGGTTGCGCAAAAGAAACTATTAGTTTTAGGAGATGCGGGTAGCGGAAAGACAAGCGTGGTGCGACAGCTGCTCCAAGCATCACAGCAGGCAAGCGATGTGCGATCGGGCGCAGTAGAGACGGTGAGCGAACACGATCTGGCACTGTCGTACTCGTATATGGATGTGCGTGACGAGGACGGCGAAGAAATAGTGGCCCGAGTGGGTGTGTACCAGCTGGCATCGGACCGGACTACGGACCGAGAGCTCTTGCAGTTTGTGCTGGACGCGCAGACGTTTGGGGCAGCAGCTATTGTGGTTGTACTGGATTGGTCGCGGCCATGGCGGTTTGTCAAGTCGCTCTTGCGGTGGGTGTATGTGCTGAGCGCAGCAGTCGACGCAGTGTGTGGCGAGAGCGGGTGGACGCCAGGGCGGGCGGCGGTGGACGAGTGTCGTGAGCGACTCGAGCGGTTCTTGCAAGAGTACACGGATGCAGATGCAGACGTGGACGTGGGGCGGGCAGCAGATGTGTTGTTGCCGCTGGGCGCTGGAGTTTTGGAGGCGAATTTGGGACTGCCTATTGTCGTGGTGTGCACAAAGGCAGACACGATGGGCGTGTTGGAGCGCGAGCGTGCGTTTGGCGAGGAAGACTTTGACTATGTGCAGCAAGTGCTACGTGCAGTGTGTCTGCGGCTGGGCGCAGCGCTGATCTACACATCTACGCACAATCCTGACACGTTTACGACGCTCTACCACTACCTTGCTCACCGCATGCTGACAGCGCCCACCACGCTGTCTGTGGCCGAACTCAACGAAGATACAATGGTGCACTCGCCGCGGTCTGGCCGGTCCCGGTCCGGATCTGCGGCCGTAGCTCCCGACGCTGTTGCGCGCACTGTGTCGTATCCGTTCCGCATGCGTGCCAACGTGGTCGACCGCGACATTGTGTTTGTTCCGGCAGGCTGGGACTCTGCGGCAAAGATCGGGTACTTGCGCGAGCCTTTTGACGTGGCAGCCACGCAAGAGGCGTGGACAAGTGATGAGGCGCGCTACCGTAATGTGGTTGAGCGAGCCATACGTGCCGGTGATGCAGATGTGGCGGCGAATAGCGTCAGTCTGTTGTTGATGTTTGGCGCAGTGGTGGCGGCGCCCAAGCACCGTACGGGAGCCGAGGCAGAAGGAAATGCGGTGGTGACAGCAGCGGTGGGCATGGCCAACGAGGTGGTTGTGGAAGACGACCAGGCGTTCTTTGAGCGGCTGTTTGACGAGCAGCAAGAGCAAATGTCGCTGGAGGGCGATGACTCGGACTCGAGCCGACTGGGCGACACAAGCGATGTGCGTGCGCGAGGCGGCTCGTCCAACCGACTTGTCTCAAGCCTTCTACGTAATGTGCACACGGCCGAGTCCTCGTTGTCCACAGCGAGCGATATGCCCGACTCTGCAGCACTGTCGGACGAGGACGACATTGAGCGGCCCGACGCAATACGTCACCAACGTACGGACAGCACAGACACTGCGGGCTCGGTGCGCCGCAAACTGCCAAGCTCTGCGTCGGACGTGGGCTCAGCGCCGCCAAACGAGGAGCTGACCAGTTTCTTCCAAAACCTGCTGGGCCGCAAAGGCGGGCAGTCAGTCAGCGCTAATGGAAAAGGGTCGCCGCAACAAGCGTCGCGGCCATTGGTGGGGCGGTCGGGCCCAAAAGACATTCAAGCGGATCTTGAGCGCTGGAAGGCCCAGCTCAAGCGGCAAAAGGAATAGATTATATTTTTGTCACCTTTTCGTTTTTAGGCAAACTGTTCCCCCATAAGAGAGCTTTTCTTGCAATAATTCATTAAACCTCGTGTTGCTTTGCCAAGGCTTGTTTTATTCATACTTCCACTATTCTACTATACTATATAATATTCTAGAAGTGCACTTTATGGCGTTGAATGCGGTTATGCTCGAGCAGGGCACACGGCACCCCGTGCCCTTGCCAAACGAGAACTTTCTCTACCACTGCAGCGGCGTGAAATTCGAGCTCAAAAGCGGCGACGGATATCCAGGCGACTCTTTATCCCTTGCGAGCCCATCCGGCACCGCCTTTGTCTCCAACCAACGCATCATATTCCTCCCCTCGACCACTACCCATGCAACCAGCACAACCAACCAACCTCACACAGTCAACTCGTACACAATCCCGCACGCAAACATAAGGGACCAAAAGTTTGTGCAACCCTTGTTTGGTGCCAATAGATTCGAAGCTATAGCGGTTCCAGTTGCGAATGGACATGTGGAAGGACGGGCAATGTTGGTGCTGACGTTTAAGGAGGGCGGTGGGTTTGATTTTGCGACGATTGCGCGTAAAATGAGCGAGCGTATTCAAGAGACAGGGGAAGTACCTGCGCACGAAGAGGAGCTACCAGGGTACGAGGGTCCACCCGGAGACTCGCTTCCCGCGTACCCTGACGAAGCACCACCTGGCTACGAACAGCATCGATAATAGTATTTCATTTTCTTTTATTTCTTGTCCAATATGTTTTTTACTCTTGGCATCAAAAAAAAACATTTTTGTACAAAAAGCTAGGTTAGGCTGGACCTCATTTCTTTCATTGCCTGTTCGCGAACAAGCTTACGTTGCTCGCGCATTAGACGCGACTCTTCTAATGCCTTTTTGATGTCGCTGGTTTCGGTTGGCAGGTTTCGGCGTGGCGGTGGAGCGAAATTGTAGACGTGTTCGGCCACGTACCGCTCGTAAAAGCCTGGCCCGCCAAAGTAAACCATAAAGCCAATTGGCATAAACACGTATAAAGTGAACTTTGCCACCTCGAGACCCGGACCGCCCATTCTCTAAATTGTAAATATTATAAAGCGAAACTAAGAAAACTCTTATCGAATGATTTTTTATGATTGAAGGCAATCCCCGCGTTAAAGAATCTAGAGCACGTGCAATAACCACAAGCTTTAAAGGCGTGTGGTGTAAGATATAGATTGTTGGTTGGACGCAAGCAGTAAATCTGTGTATCATAGATTAATATACGTAAATGGCAGTTGGCAGCGACATTGTGACGCCCGAATTGGTGGGCAAACACCAGTTTGACGAGCTATTGGACCCATCATTTGACGCAACACACTATGCACACGAACTGGTCCGCAGCCGCGACACAATGGAGCTCAAAGCAGACAAAATCAGCTCAATAATGACCGACCTATCTGCCACCAGCTCATCCCTCGACGCACGCATGCGGGCCACCGTTCTCGGAACACACGAACAGATATTGGAGCAAGTGTTGGGCGTGGCATCAGTCGACGTAACGTTGGAGCAAGTAGAAGACCAGGTGCGCGAAATCAAACAGTACATGCACGCATTGCGGACAAAGATCCGTGTGCCGTACGAACAAGCTCTAGAGTACACACGTCAGGCGCGTAACTTGCAGCTGGCGACACGGCATGTGCGAGCAACGTCAAAGTTTATGCAGCTTGTGCGGAGGTTGGCAGTTCAGATTCCAGAAAGTGGGGGGCGGCCGGACTATGCATTGGCGGCGCTTACGCTCGTAGACATTGAGCGGCTGGTCGATACGAGCGATCTTTGCGGAATTGATGTGGTTGACCGGGCACTGGCAACGGAGGTTACACCGCGGCGGCAGCAAACGGCGAATGAGGCCAACGAGATGCTCGTCGGCGGAATGCGACGCCAACATCAGAGCGATGTGGGAAGCGGGCTGCAAATACTGTTCAACCTGGGCATAATCTCCAATGCAGTGGACACACGCATTCAAGCAAGCATCGCAGCCCTGCACACTATAATTACAGGGCGCATAGACCCCAGGGCACTGCACATTGGGGTGCGTGAGCACAACGCACGGGCCACCGCAATTGACGGCCGTGACATGGTGGGCATCGACACCATATTGTGGACACGACTGGAGGACATGATCGACGCAGTACTTGCGAGCGGTCTTGAAGTGCGAGTACTGGAACGAGTGTTGCAGCGCAAACGCGACGTATTGCGCGTCGATGCACGTGTGGATGCGTCGTATTTGGACGTTGTGGCATCGAAATTAGGCGACCGCGTGCTTGCTCTATGGTGGACAAAAGTGGTCGACACAATTGCACGAGAGATTCATGCATCGTGCGACGAGTCAAGTGTTGTGCGGCAAATCCTGACCAACAACTATCCACGGCTCGTGCAGCTGTTCTTGCCACGGCTTGAGCCGCTGTTGGCTGCACGCCTGGGCGGCGTAACTTCTGTGCGTGACTTGCAGTCGAGTGTAGCGTCTGTGCTGATCGGTGACGAGGATACTGGTTGTGCGGGCGACGTGGATTTGGCGCAGTCGCCTAATGTGCGGTACAGCGACTGGGGCATGCGCGTTCTGTGGACACGCCTTTTGAGCGTGTTTGAAGCAGAGTATGTAAACAAAGCTGCATCGCGAATGGATGACTCGGTCGCACGGTGTTTTCCAGCTCCGCCGCCAGCTGGGCTTGTGGACGCACAATCGACGTGGGCACAACGGCACAATACTAAAAGTGATGAGCTACAGGCTGTAAGCACGGTGCCGAACCGCAAGCTTGTGGCAAGTGTGGTGCGTAGTGTGGGCACGGAACTGGAAATGGCCAAATCGGATGCCCGGCTGTGCACGATGGTTGCACGAGCTGCTACGCGAGCCATCTCGAGTTTTGTTGCGACAACAAAGGACCGGCTTTTGTCGGTTATGGACAACCCACGGGTGGTGGACCCGTGTGCAGCGACTGCACATCCGATGACTCGGTCAGTAATCGGGCTGATCAACTGTGTAGAAGCATTGCGTGTGGGCATATCAGAGCTATGTCAACCAGCCGACCAGCCATTAACCGCACCCGCTCAATCAGTGTTGTGCACATGTCGTGACGAACTACAAACGTTTATCAATGCACAGTCAGACGTACTATTAAACGCAGCAGACCGTGCGATCTCCCAAGCGCTTCTCGACGTCGACAACTCCTCCCTGTGGTCGCATGCCGAGCACGCCCTACAGTGGCTGCAAACGCAAGTGCTCGAGCCCCTCGACCCCCGACGCTCTTCTCGCGTGCACACAATGACTGACTCGTATCTCACGTTGTTTGTGCACACCGTGTGCGTCACCATGCCACTGGCCGAAACTGCGAAACTGCGGCTGGCCAGCGAACTGCCGCAGTTGGAGTTTGCGTGTAGCCAGGCGGCATCTACAATGGGCGTGCGTGTAACAGGGGATGCGTACAAGAGCGTGCGGCAGATGCGGCCTCTTTTGTTTATGACCTCTCGCGAGCTGGCTCAAGTGCTTGGTGAAAGGGGTGCCGAGTGGTCGAGTGTGTCGGAGCTGGATCTGCTCAACCACGTTGTGTGCCGTGTGGCCACAGAGGAAGAAGCGGCGTGTGTGCCGCATGAGCTGTTGGGATGTTCACGCAGGGAGTGGCTCGGGTGTGTGGCAGGATCAGAGTTTGTGGAGAGCACAGATGTGTGTCGAAACAAGGAGATGCTGCATCTGTGGGATACGCGAAACTTGAGTGCGTCGTGCCGGGCTGTAGTTTGCGAGTGTCTCAAGCGCATGCTCAAACACAAATTGGCTGATGATCTGGTAGCTCTGATCCAAGCAGCTCTTTCCATGAAATAAGCTTTCCAACAATTTTGAGTGACTTTCAATATTGCACTTTTCTCTTCTACTATATTCTTTATATACACATTTGCAATTCATAATGTTCAAAAAGCCGTTTCAGTCAAAACCGCAGTCAGCGCTACGCGAATCGGCGTGCCGACAACTGGCCCACGAAGCACAATCCACATTCCACGAGTTTACTGCACAGCCCGGCAAACTACAGACGCAAAAGTTCGTATCTCACATAGGCGACAAAGGCGACATAATCTCCAGCTCCACTGACCCACTCTGGATCCGCACCACACTACCCAACACATCAAACATGGTGCTCGTGCCAACCGTGTATACGCAGTGGCAACACCCCCGTATGCTGCCCATTTTGTGGACGTGGCCCGTTGTTATTGAGAAACTAGTGGGAGGGGCTGATCTTATGACTGCTGGCTTGGTGGTCCCACCAGGAGGGTTGCCGGTGGTGACAAAGGGATCGTTGGTTGCTGTTTGTGCGCATGGAGAGATGGCGGCACGAGCTGTTGGGGTGATGGATGTGGATACGAGAGAGATTAGGGAGGTGGTGGGCGCGAAGGGAAAGGCGGTACGGGTTGTGCATACGTACAAGGACTGGTTGTGGGAGGCGGGGAGCAAGGATGAGCCGCCTGAGATTCCGGTGGATAGTGTGGAGGAGGCACGTGTTGCAGACGTTGAGAAGAGCGCAGACGGTGAAGGTACTACGGATGCTGTGGATACTAAGGATGCTGTGGATACTACGGATGCTGTGGATACTACGGATGCTGTGGATACTGCGATGGAGAATCTGTCGGTGCAGGATGCTGCGGCAGAGAGCGAGACTGCTGCAACAACTCACGTGACGCCAGCCGAAATGGACGCCCTGCTGATGACGTCGCTAAAGCAAGTAATGGCCACCGTGCTGGACGAGAAGCACACGGGCGAGCAGCTGCCGATCGCAGCATCAACGTTGTTCTCAACGTATATGCTTCCCAATGCGCCGCGCAACGCTGAGCTGGATGTCAAAAAGTCATCGTACAAAAAACTGGCAAAGTTCCTCAAGGCTATGGAAAAGCACGGGCTTTTAGGGCTGAAAGACATTCGTGGCGAAATGCATATCAAGTCGCTTAACTGGACGCATGCTGACTTGCGTACGTATACGCCGTATTCGGTGAAGCACGTGGTTAAAGCGGAGCAGGCGCCAGTTGTGGAGAAGACTCAGAAAGGGAACATGATTGAATTGGAGGAGCTGCTGCGTGTGCCACCTGCGTTGCGTCCGTTGTTCGACGACGTAAATGGCAATCCAGAGTCTGGATATATGACGCGGCAACAGGCGCGATATGTGCTGGAAGCCTATATAAAGAGACACAATTTGGTGGATACGCGTAATCCGCGCAACATTCGTGTGGACCATTTGGTGTGCGACGGACTGCTGACCAAAGACGAGACCGCAAAGCTCACATTCTATCCGCGCGACAAACTGCAGCAACGGTTGCAAGAACGAATGATATTGTGTACACGACTGACAGTTCCTGGAAATCCACCTGTGGTGCGGCAAGGACGACCTCCTACCATAGACATTGTGTGCGAGAAGAAAATGGGCAACAAAGTCGTTACACGTGTAATGGGCCTTGAAGTATATGGCGTGGATCCAGCATCGTTGGCGAAGGAGCTGCGGGTTGCGTGTGCGTCGAGCACGTCGGTTGATCCGGTTCCCGGAAAGAAAACGGTGTCGGTGCTTGTGCAGGGCCATCAGGTCAAGATTATGACACGTTTGTTGAACGATCGTGGGGTGCCCACTGATTTGCTTAAAGTCACCGACAAGTCGGGCAAAGCTAAAAAGTAATGTTTTAAACTAAATAAAATACTAGTCGGTGCTGGTTTGTATGCTGTTTACAAATGTTGCTTGGTTGTCGGTCAGTTCTCCGCTCAGTACATTGTACACCGGATGTCCTTGTTCCAAATCAAATAATTGCAGCGCGCACACGGCTTTGTATACAACAAGGTCATTTACTGTGCCCGTAAACTGTGGCCAGTCAAAGTACATGTGCCACCACTGCACTCGCTCGTCCATCGCCGAGCCCACGACATGCGGGTAATCTGTGCGCAACTGGGATGTAAAGTGCGCCATGTATTTCCATTTATCGGTCTCGAGAGGGTCGCCGCGTTCGATGCGGTCGATAATAATTAGAAAAAGGCGGGATATGGTTTCAATGGAGAGTTGGGCCCAGTGGTCAATGCACCGGGTGATAAACCCAATAAAGTACTTCTCCAAAGCAAATGGGTCTAGTTCCAAGTAGTCCAGCATCCGGTCTGTCTGCTCAACCACGTCACGCGGATCCAACGACATCAACATCCTATCATGTCATTAACCCCGCATTAATACACATAGCAAACTTTGGTGCCTTGTACGTGCTACTTACCGTAACACCACAATGTTCTTGTCTTTTATGTACCGCTGCTCGAGCATGTGTGTCGCATGTTCGGTTTTTCCCAAGGCCACTAATACTTGTGCGTGGAATGGAACAAAAAAATCGCACTCGGGATCCAACTCCAGTGCCCGTTCCAAATGTCGCTCCGCGTTCGTCAAACTATACTTTGTTTTCTGCTCCCCTCCAGATATTGCAAACTGCGCAAACTCGCTATGCTTAAACACATGCGCGCAAGCTGTAAACGCATTTGTGCGGCGGACCTCTAGTTCCCGCAAGCACGCAATAATGATGCCGAGGAAGCCATGCGCCATCGCTAGTTTGGACCCAGTGTCTGTTGAAAACGCCAATATGATCGCATACGCGTCGTCGTAGTTTGAGTCCAATGCCACGAAAAATCGTTCCATGGATGCTGCGAACGGAGGATGCGCTCGTGTTTCGGTTATTATCAGGTCGAGAAACACGCCCAGTGCGGTGTGGTCTTGCGCACGAATAACGGCAACTAGGGGGTTCCAGATTTCTTTCACTTGGATGGCGCCGGTGTTTAGTATTGTTTGCAAGAGGGAGCTTGCTTTGCCGTACTCGCGTTGCCGGATGTATGCATCAATGTCGCTTAGCACTTTGAGCCGGATGTCGCGGACATGCGGAGACACACGTCGTTCGTCCCGCTCCACAGGAAACGGCCGTATCTTCTTGCTTATCGTGTTACCGAACATTTACAAAAAACTATATAGTTACCACCCAAACGTATCGCATTTAAAATAAGCTTATACTTGATGTATTTAGTAACCAGTTTATGGGGACTTTAAATAACTAGAGAACGCCCTTGGTGCTCGGAACATCGTTAGACCCAGTGCGCGAAACCGCCTCTCTCAACGCCACCGCCAGCGCCTTAAACGCCGACTCCGCCCTATGATGATCATTATCTCCTCTCAGCACATCCACATGCACGGTGAGTCCCGCCGCCGTCACAAATGACTGAATGACATGCGGGATCATCTCACACGACAAAGTTCCAATCATCTCGCGCTTCAGACCCAAATTAACCACCGCGTACGGACGGCCCGACACATCCACCACAGCCCGCGACAAAGCTTCGTCGAGCGGACAGTATGCGTGACCGTACCGACGGATGCCGCGGGGCTCGCCCAAGGCTTGTTTGAAGGCCATGCCGAGGGCGATTGCTGTGTCTTCGGCTGTATGATGGTCGTCGATATGCAAGTCACCGGTGCAGTGCAGGGTGAGCGACCATTTGCCATGCTTGGCCAATGCGTGGTACATGTGGTCGAGGAACCCGATGCCTGTGTTTACGTCGATTGTTTGCTCGGCCGCGGACTCGAGCGACCCGATCTCGAGCCGGACCTTGATATCCGTCTCGTTGGTCTTGCGCTCAATAACCGCCGTGCGTGCCTGTGCCATTATTTGTAAACGAAAAGAGCTATTAATGTTTTAAAACAAGAGAAATACTTTTGTAGAACCAAAACGGAATAAAATAAAATAACGGCGTAATGGCTAAATCATGACTCACGATCACTTGAATCTCAGATCAAAAGATAATACAGAGTTTATTTTGACTGCGATTTACCGTTTTGTGCAAAATAGTACGCCATGGGCGTCGGTGCTCTCCACCGCTCCATACCCGCCCGCAACGTCGCCCGATCCTCGGCTGACAGCACGCTGTCGTCTGTCCGAATACAGCTTCCAATCATCATGAAAAATCCAAACGACGCCCCTGATCCCAGCGCGTACTGGCCAATCGTCCCAAGATACCCGCGTGGTCCCGGTCCAAACCTACAACCCCAAACTGTTAGCCACACTGCTTACAAGCACTGTATAGCTTGGATACTTACTTCATGGTCGAGTAGAACCCGATAAGACAGCCCAAGCAGGCTCCGACGCTGCTGCCCATGATTAAGCCCATCTTGGCCTTGTCCCAAAGCGTCGGCTCGTGGTGTGACATGGTTCGTACGCGGTATAACAGAAATTCGGCGCTGGATTCACACTACCAGAAATAAAGTAAATTGTAGTTGAAGAGAAAGCTTTACCGTAAGCGCCTCATGCAATAAATAACAAACGGCTCGGTTCGAGCCGCGTAAATGATGTGCGCCGTTTGAATAATATACGGACTTCTTATCAAGCACTATGCGTGGAGCACAGTCTAAAGTGGCACCATCTCTTACGACTGATTCTTTAATAGTATCGAAAATGGTGCGTATCCGTTAGTTGCAACCGACTTTTGAAGGCCGGAAGATGAGCGGGATGGATTCGACAAACAGAGGCTGCTGGTTGATACACTAGATGTATCCATTGCGCATTGGGAATGTCTGAATTTCAGTTGAATTGGCTCTGGCCAAAGAATGCAAATATTCTCAAAGACTAGAACCAGACCAGATTCGCTCTGTGAATTCCCCTGTCTACCGCCGTCCTGCCCTTTGCAACACCAACAGACAACTGCATTGGCTATTCCAAACGATCAAAGCTACAAATCCCAAACTACAGTATACTAATCAGCAAAATGTACTTTGAATTGGTAGACCGTCAAGCGCAGAAACCACGGGCGCAGCAAGAAGGGCCGCGGCCACGTCAAGCTTATCCGGTGCGACAACTGCTTCCAAGCATGCCCCAAAGACAAGGCGATCAAGCGCTTCAACGTGCGTAACATGATTGAGGCTGCCGCCAAGCGTGATATGGCCGAGGCATCCGTGTACGAGTCGTACGATGTGCCCAAGGTGTACTACAAGCTGCAGCACTGCGTCGGCTGTGCCATTCACGGCCGCATTGTGCGTGTGCGCTCGCGTGTCAACCGCCGCAACCGTGCGCCTCCGCCTCGTTTCAGACAGGAGTTTAAGAAGCCCACTGGTGCGCCGGCTGCTGTCAAGGCGTCTGCCTAAACCTTCTCTTTTGCTTGTTGCCAGCTGTGTTGAATGGATTGTATCATTATGGTATTTTCCCTGTTCTGTGTTGTGTAAAGTGAGCGTTTTTAGCAGTCTTGGACTGAAGATCGCGTATGGGCGTAACTGGAAAAGCTGTAAAGGCTGGCTCTTCGAGCTCCGATCAAGTCAGATCATATTAATGTAAATCGGGTGCTGAAAAACACTCTCTTTTTCAATGTCAGATTGCAATCGTGTGCTTATCGATCCCAGCTAGCCCATTTAACGAACCACTTTGCCACCATGATTGCACAAGCAACATGTTGCAAAGCCTCATTTCATCCAGTCTTTCTCCAGCTCTAGTGCTATCAATAAAACTGCTTTCTTTGCTTCTTTCTGAATACAGTGCTTGCTTAACTAATGCCATCGCAGAAATCGTCAACCCGAACCAAAGAAGCCAGCAGCGAGATCGGTGTTCTCAAGACCAACACAAGCAACTGCACGCCAGCCCAGCTGCACACGACCGTCAAACCGACACACTCGGAATTCTGCGCCATATGTGGAATCAAAGTCGGCGACCGAATACAGCTTTGGGAACACATCAACACTTGCGACTACCTCGGAAACTAAACTAGCATCTATTTCAGCATGTATAAACCTACTGCCACTACCACATATTTTTTGTTGCGTAAGGAAAATGAAAATGAAGGGATAGGGAAAATCTCACGCGCGCGTACGAGCGCTTTGCCTTTTCTTCTTTTTGCACCTATTTCCTATTTATTTCTTGATCATTTTCGCGACTTTTTTTTATATTATTCCATTTTGCTTTATTTGGCGATTGGTCGTATACTTTAGTATACAGCTTGTTCTTGTTATTCGCGTTTTTGCTCGTTTCGGATAGCAGCACTCGGAGTTTTGGCTCTTCTGATACTTGCCTTTTGCTCAAGAGAAACAGGGACGCGATATTTTTGGCCTTGTCAATTTGCTACGAGAGTTCGTCTCAATTCACTACAATCGCTCGGTGTTTTTGCGCAGGAATACGCGAGTTCATACGGCTCACTAACCAAGAACACGAGAAGAGTGGATTCGCACAACCTACATTTGTTTTCACCCTTTAGCGGCGGATTACCGACTGACGGTTTGCCTATGCATTAGCCATGAGCGACCTGGAAACCAATGTTATTGCCTTGGTAAGTGTTCTTTATCGTTTTCGGAGACCCACGACCAAAAACTACTCTCAATGAGAGTTTCTCCAATGCTAATTGTCGTGTAAATTGTGTATAGCCGGTACCTGGGCGTACAATATCGTGGCGTCGATACGAGTTTAATTCCAGCACGAGAAGCGGTTTGGACTATTCAGTGGTGTTATCAGCATGTCACCAACTTCTTGATGCACGAGTGCCTTGTCTCTGGAGACCACTAGGAAGCTCTGATGAGGCAGGGCACATGCTGGACGCAATAGCCAAAGGCGAGAGCTTGCCAAACAGTATTGCGACAGACGCATGGGAGATCTGGGTGTTCCATGGATTATCACCAGAGCGCAGTGTCTCGTCGCTAAGGATTATTCCACAAGAGTTCAAATGTAAGCATTCTTGTCTGCACGGCGTGAGCCAGATGACCAAAAAGAAAAATTATTGTGGAAACACCACTGAATTGTTGGAGCTTGTGCATTTATTGCTTTGTAGCGGTTGAATCGGGAGAGATACTCTGGAACTCGGTCATGTCTGAAAACAGCAGCAGCGCAGTTGATTCTAATGAGGATAGTAGCACCGAGATACACAATATATTCTACCGGTCGCTAGACAACCTTGTGAACCGAGCACTCATGCCGTTGTCGATTGTCAGGTTTGGATTCCGCCAGTGGATCACACTGGACAAAGCGCTAGACTCCATCGACAACACACAAACAGACGAGTCTTTGTTGAACGACTGGCAGCTGCCTCCAACGCCCTCCAGCCCTAGTACGTGTTTGCAGCTCGATGCAAGCGACTTTATTGCCGAAAGTGCGCAGCTAGAACATGCCCAATACAGAGCTCAGCCCGCAACTAGCGAGTTGTCGCAGGGAAAGAATATGACAGAGGCATCGAATCCGTTTATTTTACAGTTTACAGCCAACGCAGCGCCTCAAGCACTGCTGCTGCAACACAACGCACAAAAAGCAACCTTTTTGCGGCCCATGTCGCAGCTCGAAAGCATATTGAAACGGCATTCTAATGCATTTCCAGCTGCTCAGACTATGGAAGCTCCCACGGCAACGCCAATTGCATGTGCAAAGGTTGCACCATACGGCATATCTGCCCATATTCTGTCTGCGCCCGGGGCACATCTCGGTGCCATGGAAGACAAGGCTATTGACGCATGGACGCAATTATTTGGCTACTCTAAAGAACTGCTTGCTAGTTTAGCTACACGAGGACATGAGCTAGCTCTATCAAGTCTAGTGTGGGTATCGTTGGCGGGCAGCGATGAACCAATGTTGTATCCACAGCGGTTGGTATTTATTGACGAGAAAGAAACTGCAGCTCTGTACGCCGCCCAGTCGGCGGCTGCAAACGCTATTATCGGGAAAGAGTGTCCTAAAACTGACACTGAGCCAGAAGCAGCGCCCGAGCCAACGACAGACGACGTGCGCATGGAGCCAGAAGACGAGCGCGAAGAGGGCGAGGATGAGGAAGGCGAATACGACGAGGAGGGCGAGATTGCTGATCCGCCAGTACAAGTAGAGCAAGAAATACCGCTGGCCACGACTGAACTTGATACAGCAGTCGCGCAACTGGGTGCACAATCTCCGCTGTTGCTGGAAAAGTCGCTAATCGCGATCCAAGAGTCAATAGCACAGTTCCAGACTGAGCTTGCAGCCGAGGAAAAGGAGGAAGCTCGTAAGCGCAAGCTGCAAGCCAAGGATGTGCCCAAAAGGCAAGCCAAGGCAGTTTCGGGAGACACCAAAAGTGCCAACTCTAAAGCGGGCACTACTAACGGCACGCGCAAGCGGCAGCGCAGCATTGTCAGCGACGAAAAGCCGGCCAAGTCGCGGCGGAAATCAGACGCACGGGACGCAAGATCCGAGTCTTCCGGCGACGACATTCCGCTGCAAGCGCTGGTCGAGTGCTCGGCACCGCCGTTGCCTGTAGCGATGCCGGACAGTGCCGACGCAGGCATCGATGAGCTGTTTGGAGACGTTCAGGCCGATGGGCCAGAAACAGGCGCTCAGGGCGACATGGAACTAGGGTTTGGACAAATGGGCGACGATATGGGTCTCGGAATGGACATGGGCATGAGCGACAGTTTGGGCGCCGGAATGGGCGACTTTGGTGGCAGCATGTTTGGCGTCACCGACGACGACTTTAACTTTTTTGACAGCGTCCCAGCACAGCACGTCAAGATTGAAGCGCCAGCATCAGTCTCGCAGCCAGGAATGGACGCTGATGCCATGGATATTGATATGAAGCACGATGTGATGTTTAGCGATGCAGCTGGCAGCCAGTCGGCTGATGCGCTCGTTTCTGCTGATGCCAATCAGTCGATGGACGATTTGTTTGACGATGACAATATGTTTGATTCGTTTTTTGGCGGGCCTGCCACGTCGGCCGATACCGGAGTGACATTGGCTAGCGCTGATGCAGGGGCGCCGTTTCTGGAACCCTCCAGCAGCCACACGATGTCCGAAGCCCCAATAGCATCTTTTGTGGCTCACACCGAGGCGCCAGCGATAATGCAAACGTTGTCATCGCCGCCAGGCATTGCCAGCGTGTTATCAGCGACTGAGACACACGTGGGGTCGTCGGTGGAGCCGCCACCGTCAACCATGGACGTGGATCTGGCTACGCCCGCATCGATCAAGATGACGCCGGCGCCAAGCACCGATATTCTTACGCCAACGTCGACGGCCCACACTACGTCGTTGCCCAAAGTCAGCTTGGTTGAAGACAAATCGGTTGGCACATTGACTGCTCCACCCAGTCTGCCAGCCGATGTTGCTGACATTCCGACACCATCGCTGGCAGCTCCCACATCACGCAAGCCATCGGTCACGGCAGTCAAGTTCAAGAATCCAGAGCTCACGCCCAAGCCGTACAGCTCGATCAGCACGCCATTCGACGACATTGGCTCGAGCAGCCGATCATGGCTGCACGACCGTCCCACACCTGCACTAACCAGCGACTCGTGCGATTTGGACGCGATAGACACAGTCCAACACGCATCGCTTGTTGAAAAATCGCTCAATCCAGTCTCATGGATCAGACGCATTTCAGCGCGCAAGCTGCAGCACTTTGCGCATGGCTCTTCTACAGCGCGTATTCCGCACAGCGTCCGGCGTCTGCGCGGATGGCTCTCCACATACAAGGCGAAACTATCGTATACCCGCGACTTTGTGCCGCCCAGCGTACGCAGCGCTCAGGCAGCAATACGCGAGGCTCAAGAAGATGCAGCAGCCGATGCGTGTGGCACAGAACTAAGCGAGCCAATGAATGTTGTACTGGATGTGCAGCGCGGTGCTGACGCAACAAGCGATTTGCAGTATCCTGTGGCCACACATGCAAAGGAGCGCGACGGGCATCTTCCGACGTTCATGAGCATTATTAACCCGCGGGCAGTCGTGCAGGCCACGGGGCCGTCGTATGTGCAGATGCCCGGTGCAATGCCTCTGTCGCTTGACATTGGGAATCTGCACATGGCTGCAGCATCTGCCATGTCGCCTCCAGCGCAGTCGCCTGAACGCATTGTGGACAGTGCGCTGGTTGTCAGCATGCAGGCAGTTGTTCCGCATTGGGTCCCAGAGTGGATGCGTATGTGTGGCACCGTGGCTGAGCTTTGGGTGAGTGCGACTTCGCGCGAAAACACAATGTGGTCGACTGTATATGGCGGGCTGGTGCGCTCGATGCGGAGCTCTTTGCAAACTGCTGGCTCGCAGGTTACATACACAGCCGATATTTCGCTCGCTCGGCCAGCACACCACGTTATTCCGTCTGTGCAGCCAATGGCTGCTGGTAACCTTGGAGCACGGATCGGTGGGTTGCTAAAGCTTGGCAGCGGCTCGGTTAGCCAGAAACCAGCCCCATCAGAGCCTCATATATTGCTACCAGCTGAAACATCTGCCAAGCTCAAATGGATCTCTGAGCTGCGTACGAACGAGAGCAGCTGGACGGGCATTGTCGAGATGCTCGGCGACTGGGCCGTGTTCAGCACTATGCTAGAATGTGTACAGCATGACACAGGCAATGAGTCGCTGTTGGACAGCACAGAAATGCCGTGGACATCGGTAACCTCTGCACTTTTATCGTTCTGGGGTAATGGCAGCGATGACGACGAGTCAGCGGGCGCTGTGGGTGGCCAATTGTCGCTATCCAAGCTTGTATCGTTTGAGAGCGCAACACCGTCGGCCACCTCAAAGTATCGCGGTTACGTTGTCAAGAAACGGCGATCCGCACACGCAACAGCCAATAACATTAGCAACAGCGTGGCCGACACGAGCTCCGGACTGGTTCCGGTGCCATCAGGGCCCGGAACAATTGAGCCACTTTTAGACATGCGCGTTCTCGTAGGAACATATGGACAACAAGACGTCCATGTGGATGCCGAAGCTGGTCCGATGCGGCGACGCGACGCCGAGGCGATGTACGTAAAACGGTGGCGGTACACGCAGAAGCTGGCCACACGAGCCACGCATGAGGCGCGTGTGGCAGCAGGCGAGATCGAAGAAGCCGAAGAAGGCGAGGAGCGCGAAGACGGCGAGAACGCAGACGACAAAGCTGATACCGAAGACTGGCCTGATCCTGACTGTTTTACAATGGAATCCGAAGATGCGTTGCGTCGTGTATGCATTGCAACTGCGCCCAGTGCTTTGCGCTGGTGGCCGCAACTGCATATGCGACCGGTTGGCGCGTCAAAAGACGTGCGCTGGGTTGCGTTTGTGCCGCCACCAATGCCAGGCACCGATGGAATGCAAGACGTTGACGATCGCAGTGAAGACGGCAGTGTTGCTCATACGCCGTGTGCACGTAGCCACCGAACGAGCACAATTATTGGACAGTACCTCTGCGACGTGGATTCTGCGTACCAGGCATCGCACCTTGGCACGCATCGACCGCTTGTGCTGCCCAATGCCCGCGACGGCGTGTTCTGTCCACAGCCCAGTTCGGCCAACATGCCGTGGACTGCTCATGTGCGGCTCGAAGCGCAACGGCTTGGTCGTGAAATGGCTCATGCATGGTTCGCAGCCAGCCAGCTCGAACCAACATCCGACGACACAACATCACCGTCATCGACCGTCATCGTGTATATGGCAATACTGCACCCGCAGGCACTTGAGCCATGGCTGGCACTGGCCCACGCCGCATGCACTGCTACTCACACATTCGCATCGACGCTAAGCAGTCTGAGCGCACGCACTGCCCGCGGCGTTCCATCATCGACTACAGTGGTGCGCAGCCGCGTCGTGTGGCCAGCGCTTGTTGTACATCCGCTGCCCGTACAACATATGCCGTGTGCCCAGCATACTGCGCTGAGCGTGTACAACCGGTGCCCAGAGTTTCTTGCTCACACACCTAGTACATACCAGTTGTCTGGCGCGCGCAGTGATTGGCCAGCGTCTGGTCGCGAGTTCCTAGCTCATTTGCGTGCGCCAGACGTGTCGCACGATGGACTTGTACGGCATTCGTCGTATTTTGTGCCGGGATCGCAGTATGTGGCCTCGGCGTTTGCGCACCGGGCATATATTGTCTCGATGCCCGCCGTGTTCCCACTCGCCGCATGTGCTGTAGTCGCTGCTGCTATGCCTATAAGTGCCGCACGCATTCGCACCGACTCAGCAATCGACACTGGCTCCCCAGGGCTCAACAGCACTCGAATTGATCTCGTGACCGAGTCAACAGGGTCCACAGGGGCAACCGATCCAATCGAGCCAATCGAGCTGCCCGAGGTACAAGTCCAGATCCGCCGCGATACGCCCCTGCACGCTCGGCTCACCGACCACCCGCTCCGAACAAACGACTCTACACTCCACTGCGTGTACAGCATAACTCACGTGGGCTCCCAGTCGTGGCTCGCCGTATGCTACTGCGATGAGCGCGGCGAGTACACCGAACACGACGTGTTTGTGTGCTCGTCAAGTGCCTCGCATGTTGCTCCGCAAGACGCTGCTCGTATATGGCGTGGCTGCGTGCGGTACATGCGCATGTTTGGCGGCGGGCTGAGGATTGTGATGGCTCAGTGGCATGGCATGGTTCCGGCCACTGCCCGCCAATGGCGCTCATACTTTGACGCGTATGCTGCGTGCTGCTCGCACCCGCCCGTTTTGCTCTGCGCGAGCATTGCTGTTAATTCGCCCCATGGCCTCCGCTTACGTTCGACAGTGCCTAGAGTCAATGGCCCATCGCGGCAATGGTCTCTTGTGCTGCACGGCCGCCAGCCCCACATTGCTTCTGCATTATCTGGCATGTCTGTGGACCCTGAGGAACTCGTTGACTCGCGCAGGTGGCCCACCGGATACCTTGTGCTGCAAGATCGCCGCCGCTCATGCACGCCTCTTGTTGCCTGCCTGTGCGTGCAGCTGCTCGACCATGCCGCCGACACATGCGCGTTGCCGCCCCCGCCTGATCTGCCCAACACACGCGCAGTTCTGAGGCAGTACCACCAGCTCGCATGCCTCAACCGTGCAGAATCCGACGCCGCTGAATACCCGCCGCATGCCGATGCCTCGTCCCTGCATCTGCTCCCCCTGCCTGTCGCCATTGTTGCCAATATCTGTCATGCGCTAGATCTTTTATCCTAGACCCAAACCCAGTAATTGGGTATTTTATATTTTCTGTTGATAACTGCATTCAAATCCTATTGTTCTAATAAATTGTTAAATTTTGTTGATAATATATATAGCACAGAAAGGAAACACCAATAAAACCGATAATGAAAATAAAAGGCAAGCGGGAGAAGGAGTAAGAGACATTAAGAAAAACAACAGTCCCTAAAGACATTTTTTACTTGCAAGGGAAGAGAGAGGGGTGTGGATAAGAATAGTATAGAGTGTCTCGCTGCGAGTAAGATAAAAAACCCCACCAGAAATAAGCAAAGACGGGCAGAAACAACCCCCCTCTCCTCTCGCATGCCCCCTGCTTATTGTTCGCTCTTTGTGATCAGATTGTCAAAGTACGACGAACTCATAGCTGGCTGCTGCTGTTGCGACGTCGAACTCATGACCAGTGCATCCTGGTCATTGCTAGCCACCAGCCCATCTGCCCCGTGATGCATCGACGGCTTGGCCGCTGCCATCGACGACAGCGACGCTGACGAATGCACGGCGCTTGGCTGCATGGACGCGTGCATCTGGCTATAATGATGGTCGATGCTGCCGCGCTTGGACCCTGCAGCTTTGCCTGTGGCCTGGAAGCTTGTGCCGTATGGCGCGTAGCGTGCGCTCTTGTCAGCGTAGCTCCCCGATGGCGACAACGGCAGTGGTGGTGGCGACGAAATGCCCTGCATGCGGGTTGCCGTCGGCGACCCAATGTAGTTGATGCCCAGTCCTGGCGTCTGCTGTCCGCCCTGCGACATCGAATGGTGGTGCGAGTGCGGCTGATGATGCGCAATCACCTGCGACAGCGACGCTGTGTGCGAGTGCGACGCCGATGACGATGCGGCCGTGCTCGTTGTTGGCGTCGCCACCACGCTTGCTCCGTACGCGTCCTGCGCGTGCGTCAGCTGCTGATATCCTGTTGCCGCTGCATACGGATCGCCCGCTGGAAGCCCTGCTGCCGTCGTTGGCGAAGTGATCGGAATCGTCCCGTACAAATACGTGTTTGGATCCGACTGGAATATCGGAAACAGCGCCTCTACTACTTTGAACTGGTCCGCCAGGAACCGTGCCCGCTCAAATGGAATCCACACGCCCTTTAGGTGCATTGGCCCCACCTTTACCACCCGCCGTCCCTTCTCGTTCTTCAGAATACCGTCACGCTTGCCGCGCGACATGCCCACCACATTCAGTAGCTTGGTGCCGTTAATCATGTTATCATCTATACAGCAATAAATAATTTGCAAACTGCACAATTAGTAAATGCGCTGAAATTCAATGATGCAGTAAGTGCGAATACAGGCAGAAGCCAAGGCAGTAAAATAAAAATGCATGTGCGACATTCAGACAATGTTCACCACGCAAGATACGAGCAATTTGTGCCATGCAGCTAACCGCCGTGCAATTACCGCAATACATGGGACTGCAGTAGTCCGGTTATTTGCACCGGGCGCCGCCACCCATCTTCCGACCCAGAAAACCGCTCTTGCTATAACTCGCAGTAGGAAAGAGTATCCAAGGCAAGTGCGGGGAGAGAAAAGGGAGGGAGATAGGGCCAGGGGAAAGGGGGAGGAGCTTACCCCCGGGGTGTTGATATGTTCCAGATTCGCGGAAGAATAGCGTAAACTGCGCATCAAGAACAATGTTTGGCATCAAGACACACTCCTTCCCGCGGGCGCCAAGAACACAAAATAGTGCGAAGAAAAATGAGACTTACCGTGGCGCCTGGCAACACAAATGCCGCGGCAATCGACCTGGTACACCAGCGTCTGCTCGTCCTCCCACAGCGTGGTGGTCAGACGTGCGCGTTGCGGATAGTACATGGAAGCCGCAGCCGCAGCTGCTGTGGGCGACTGCGCGTAGCTGTCGTGGTACATGACCATGCCGTGGTTGGCCGGCGAATACTGCGGCTGCTGGTACATTGACCCGTACCATGCGCTCTGCGACTGATGCTGCTGGCCTGCAACCAGCGCCGCGTTGGCCGCTGCCACCGCTGAGGAGTGAGGCGACAGAGGCGATGTTGGCCCCTGGCCCCATGACGTAGCTGTCGGCGATCCCATCAGATTGACCATGCTGTTGGCCGCACCTGTGCCGTCGGCCAGCCCGTAGCTGCTGTGGTATCCGCTCATCGCTGCCGCCGCATGTCCGTTCATGTCGATGCTCGGCAAACTGTGGTGGTGGTGCGATTGCGCGTGGTGCTGCTGCTGCGACTGCAGCTGCGTCGGCGGGGGCAGCATCTGGCTGTGGCCAACTGGCGTCATTGTGGTGTATCCGCGCGCATAGTCTGCGCTTGACAACACACCGCCATTCGATGCCACGGCTGCTGCTGCCGCTGCCGCTGCCGCCGCAGCTACTGCGTCGCGTGGCCCTGACGAGCCGCCCATACCGTTGCCGTCGCTGCCGACTGCATCAATGCCGCCTGTCCCCGACGCGTTTCCGCCGCCGGTCGCCTGTCCGCTGGTGTACTGTGTATGAAGTGTCGACATGAGCTATACTACAGAATCCCCTGTGGTGCTAATAAATGAAAGGGATCAATCAAAATAAACCCCTCTTTTGCTCCTTGCTTGGCGTCGTTCTTATCTCGGCCGCCTTATTCAGTCCCAATAAACTAACAATGCAAATAAAAAAGAGAGAGCAGCGCGCAGCTCGAATATACAGCGCAAAGCAATAAATATATAGTGCCCGATTATTTAAATCGTAATGAGAAAGAAAGCCAAAAAGATAAAAAGGATTGCAGAGAGAAAAGAGCTGAAGTTTAGGGCCAAGAGAAAATGGCAAAACCAACAGCGAGACAGAATTGGTCCCTTTATGTATTGCGCGCGCAAGCGGGAAAAAAGGAGCCAGTCAAAAAAATGAATAGTATAAACTCGTCAGGTGCCTTCTCGAGTACAAGAGGCAAGAAGCGCGATATAAAGAAGAAAATGAGGAGAGTTTGAGATATGAAGAGCGAGTTTTTAGCTTCCAATCTGGCAACGGGGCCAGCGCCGCTAGGTTTTATTTGATGTACTATTCGGCTGGAAACTGGCCAGAAAATGGGCAGACGATGGACGCAAGGGGTGGGGGGAGGGGGTGCGCAGTTTGCTTTGCCCGGCCGGCCAATACGCTGGAAAAAGAAGTTACAGCGCAAAAGGGGGGGTATGGCGGCCCTGGGGCTGCCGAGAAAGGGACACCCCCCTCTTCCGAAACGGGACGCTTTGCATGCGCTGCAAACGCAAGGGGTGTTTTTAGGAGGCCGGGCGTTCGAGGGGGCAACCCGCCCCCCTTTTGCACGCAATGTGGAGAGCTGCTCCAGGAACAAAGCCCGTTTGCTCCCGAAATGGCGGGTTGTTTGGCTGCTTCCCACCGCCGCTGATTGGCTGCTGGCGTGTGCCCAGCGTGCTGATTTTTGCCAGCTTCATCACCTTTCTCTCTCCCATCCCTCCTCCGAACTGCCCGAAAGTGGAAAGTAAAAGATCGCCCTCCACTTTTCCTTCGCTTCAAGAGTGGGGGGCGGCTTTTCTCTGTTCCACGCCTTTTACTCCCATTTCCAGATTTCATGGAATGGGATTTCGTGTTGGCGTAAACAAAAAAAAACAGTGCAATCGAATTTGGAGGGTTTTGTAAGCACGCAGCTTTTCCCACTTTTGCCCTCTTCTTCATGTGCGGCTTGAAATCTGGCACAACAAATAAAGGGGAGAGCAATTTGGCGATACAGTAAAAAGAAATTGGGCGACTGTGAGCAATGACGGGCTCACGGGAATAGAGCAGATTGTGCCGAAGATCCTTTTGTTGGAGGCAGCAAAAAGATGCCAGGGAGGCAGAGGAACGACGTGCCTCGGCTATTCCTTGCGCAGGGGAGTCCCTCCACTCCACATCCCGGACTCCCTTAAAGCTGCATTAGCCCTTTGTTTACTGCACGAGCAGGGCAAGTACGTTTCTTTTCTACCTCTGTATTTCGCCTGCCTGTGCCTATTTTTCCTTCCTGGTTGCATTTGCGCTTATCCACAAGAAGCCATGCAGCCAAAATGAGGTTTAGAATAAACCTGTACAATGCGCTTCATTTCCTGCAGTTGCCGCTCAGGCAAGAAAAGTGGAAGCCAGTTGCCTCTCCGCGAATGCAGGCACCGTTAAAGATGCGAGACAAGAAACGGAATTGATTGCGTTTCGCGGCAAAAGATCGCCCCACTCCGCTTTTTGTTGTCATTTATTTTTCATCTATAGAATAAATAAATGCCATTTCAACTATAGCTGACATGACACTCTTGTCAACAAAGCGAAGAAACCCCCCCTGCAGCCAAGAGCGAATATACGAGCTATTGGCTCAAATACAACATTGTTTATCCACGCCTCGCAATACCCGACGCAAGCACGCGGAAAAAAAGAGCTCCTATTCTTGTTTAATAATGGGCTTGTCGTGAATAAGCACGCAGTGTTCAAATGCAGCATGCGCAAAAGGGCCCTTCATGCACCCGCAGTGCATGGGAATAATTTTTTGGTGACGATGACCTTGCCGCAATAGAAACTCTCAAGCGGAAGCACATCTCAATTCCATTCCTGGATTAGAGCAGCTTGCTGTGCAATAGACACGTCTTATTTGCAATCGACCACATTCAAATAAACAAATAATGCAGTTTTGTTCGTGCTCGTAAAGTTGCGGAAAATCCCACACCCAGATGCACGACAGACGGGCTTTTTTGCTCGAAATTGCAGGATTAGCACGTAAACCCAAAAGAGAAATAATGGAGCGTGACCATGTGTGTTCATGTCTGGAATTTTGCAGCCCTGCGACTCCAACCTGTGTCTTCTTTTTCTCCACATGTGCCATGTAATCTCCCCATCCTCTAAACACATATATGTTGGCTTTGTCAATTAACGGCAATCCTTTTTTGTCACCCGTCTTTTGAAACCCCCACAGTGCACACACTGAACCTCTTATATCTGCAATAATTGAAAAGCTATTTATTTGAAAAGACTGTCAATCATTGCTCATTTTAAAACTTTATTCGGATATACATACTTTGCACTCAAAAAGGAGGAGAAATAGTTGGCAAAATAAAACTACCAACCGCGTGGCCGCTCCGATGACATCCCAAATTGCTTTTGGCATATGTCGTCACCCTCAACCACAGCCAAGAAAAAAGATCGCCCCGTGCTTGTCCAGTTGGAACACAAAAGCCACTCGGGGTTTCTTTCTGCTTAATTTCCAAGACACATCACGTGATTGTTTATTTTCCACACCGGGTTCCGGGCAAAAGTCGGAGACAAATGCTGGCGGGCACAATGCGAGCATTCCTTTTTGGGAGCAGGGGGGACAAGCTGTCCTGGTGGAACATTCATATTAGAACAAATAAAAAAAGGGGGTTTAATTTGGTTGTCAAAGTGGTGTTGTTGTTTGACCTGGCACTTTTTCAAAACTTGCTTGAATCAAGTAAAAAGCACATTTATTGCTTCATAAACAACAATTGAGGCCATTAATCGCGAATTGCAAGTGGTTGTAAACACTGCGTTTTCTCCAAAACATTGAGCCCTGGCCGGTGCATGCATATGCACAAAAAGCTGTGTTTGGTGACCAAAATGAGCACTGCAAGGGGCGCTTTTTCCCCACTATTTTTTCAATCTCCTTCAAATGTTATGTCGTACTGGCAGCCAATTGTCATAGATTTTAAATCCTTTTATTTTCAAAACACACTTGATATTTCAGTATATTCCAAAGTCTGCTGCGGTTCAAGATGTAAAACGGAGAGAATTATAATAGTTTGGCTGGGCGCGGGTTCTTGGTCACGCCACGGCCGCTGTTTGTCACACCGACTTTTCCCGTCACCGTGTCGGGGCTTTTAAAAATGGACTTGTTGTTGATCGCCTTGTTCTTTCCACGCGCAAACTTTAGCCATGCCTGCTGGCTCTGCTCAACACCGCTTTTGCCCCGCCTTTTCGTTCGTTCACGAGCAGGCGCTCGATGCACATTGCTTTGTGCACGAGCAACGCGCATGCTGCTGGCGTGTATGTCGTGCATGCCGCTGTACCCGACAAATGTTACGCCGTATGTGTCGGCCCGCACGGCCACCACGCGCGCCGGGTAATATTTGGAGTCTGTGTATTGTGCCTCGCATGAGTCGCCGATCTGCCATTTGTGAGTGGGTGTGGCTGCAGGTGCAGGAGCTGGTGTTGGTGTGGGTTGAGGTGCGGGGTGCAGTTGGGCGCTCAGGGCAAGCAGATCTTGGATCTCTGTTTTGAGCTGCTGCAGCTCGGTGTTGTCTGGATCGGCTGATAGCGCCAGCTCGACTTCGCTGAGCTTCTGCTTGTATACGTCGATCTCGGCCGCGTCCATTTAATCTGAATAATGTGAAATAATGTGTCGCTGATTAACGCTATTTTTTTAGTCTAGAATTTAATGTTTATTTGGTTTATCGGGGTTGCATCGACCTACGTATGGCTTGACGCACGTGAACCGCTTGTTGCAGGTATGAATTTATCAGGCTTACGCAACGCTTATGTGGTTGTCCCTCGATTCCCCAGTATTGCTCCAACGACGGACCGCTTATGACCTTGCAGTTTGCCCTGGGACAAGGAATATAATGATCGAAATCATCAAGCAAATCCCGCTGCAAGCTGCTCACTTTGTGTTTCCCTTTGCGTCATTCCAAACATTTATATTTTTAATTTCAATAGCGATTGTTTTTTGTGAATTATGAGCGAGGCCAAGCAGCTTCAGGCAAGTAGTCTGCTGTTCTACAAAACGCTCGCACCGAGTGCTTTACTAATAATACACCTTTATAGTCGTTTCCGCCACAGGCGCTAGCCCAGGAAATATCGCAGCGGTTCGACAAAGGCTCCGCAGAGCTGGCACAATTTATCGACCACTACTCAAAGAGGTAGGTTATCAAAGCAAAAGTAAAAGCTACGCTATACTTGCAACTAAAGACACTCACGGCACATGTATTTTACATATTGGTAGAGCACAACTCGAAGACTCGCTCGCCACCACGATAGAAAAGACAGTGAGCTCGTTCAAGCATGGAGCACACCGGCACGCCAGCGGACAAACGTAAGTTACACCTGCACTATTTTTATGGGCACTATCGACATGTGCTAAGAGAAAGGGCAAATGACGCACGAGTAGAGAAGAGAATGGGGGCGGAGTATCAGGGCTCGTAAGCGTGCTGCAGGGCGAGGTTGAGATGCGGGCACGAATGCACCTGCATTTGTCCGAACGCTTGAACAACGAGGTAGTAAAGTCTCTATCGTTGTTTGCCAACGAGGCGTGGCAAACAGCTCGTGACATCCGCGCCAAAGTGAGTAAAATGGCGGACGAGATGCGCGGGCACCACGAGCAGATTCCCAAGCTGTCCGCCCGAGCCGCATCGAAAGCGCCGCGGTCGACGCAGCAACGCTTGGACGAGGAAAAACGCAAACTTATCGAGTTGCAACGCCAATGGCAGAATGAAATAGCTGGGATGGTTAGCGACTATGAGGCGGCCGACGTGGCTCGTGTGGAAGTCATACGGGAAAGTGTGTTTCGGGCGCAGCACTACCAGTCGGAGTTTTTCCGTTCGGTGCACGACCAGACGGGGGCGTCGCGCGAGTGCGCCAAGCACTTGCATGTGGGCGTTCGTATAGTCGATGAGATGGTGCGGCCGAAAGCTCGTGAGGAGAACGAGTCGCCGAGTGATTCTGGATTTTTGAAGCTGGGGATATTCCGCAGCAAGACGCGGAGGGTGCGGAAGAAAGACAGCAAGACTGGGCAGTCCATAGCATCGTCGGATATGTCGCAGCGGGCGGGAAGCATAGTTTCTCCTGGAATGGGGAGTGTGCGTACAGTGCAAACGGTGCAGGGTCAGCATGCGGAGGTAGGTGCAGGGCCTGAGCCGCACAGCTATGGAACAGTTCGTCGGTCGCTTGACCGGCATGGAAATAGCTTTGTGTCAACTAGTTCGGCGCAGCGGTCGGAGAGCACAGAGACTGCGTCTAATGTGGCAGCAAAGCAGGCGAGTGTTCAGGGCAGCGTGGATGACTCGGGCGAGTGGGTGTTTGCGGGACATTCGCAGGTGAGCTCTGGTGGAGCTGGGATGGGGTTGTCGGCAGACTCGCTGGTGCACGTTACGCATAGCTTGGCAGTTATTGAAGAAGGGTCGGTCAAGTCGCCGGCAGTTCAGCAGGAAGTGCCTGTGTTTGATGCAGCCGAGACAAACACCGTTGAGCATACAGCTGAGACTAGCACCGATGAACATGCAGTCGAAACTAACACCGTTGGACATGCAGTCGAGACTAACGATGTTGAACAAGCACGTGTGGCCAGTCCCATTGAACAATATGTGGTCAGCCCTATTGAACACACGGGCACAAATGTGACGTTTGATGACTTGTTTATGCCGCTGGAGCAGACCGACCAGGCTGAACAAGCAGAAACGCAAGATCTGGGGGAGAACAAAACGACTAGCCCGGCAATCGACCTGGACACTGCGTTTAGCGTTCCCGCATCGAACAAGAAACATACCGAAGCTCTCCACGGATCACAGCCATCGCATATCCAAGCAGCACACACCGCGCCCACACGCATCAAAAGCCCGCTTGATTCTATCACTCGGGGTGAGCTCAAGCATCGTCGCAACTCGAGCATGACCAAGGATACGCAGTTTGATACAAGCGACGATGCGGATGTGGAGCAAATGTTTCGGGTTAATTTCTCGATCCGTGAGCGGGCGATTGAGGATAATCCGGATGAGACGAGGGCGGCGTTGTCAAGGGTGACGACGATGTTGAGGGCGGCGCCGGTGTCGAGGCGGAGGAACCGGCGGGAGGTGCGGACGATGTATGTTGCGGCGAATGAGTCGGTTGGCGATATTGCAGAGGCAGAGTCTGTGAAGGGTGTTGAGGATGTGAAGCCTGTTGAGTCTGTGCAGACTGTAGAGCCTAGTGGTGAACCGGAGCCACAGACGCCGGTGACGCCGATGCCGCAGCGGCAGGGTGGTTTTGCGGAGACAGAGGCAGAGTCTGAGGAGACAGGTGAGCGTCTGGATGTGGGTGCTGTAGTTGAGGATGTGGCAGCAGCAAATGTCGGGGATGTGGCTGATCCGCAAGAGAGAGACACATTGGAGCCGGGAGACGTGTGGGCAGACGCAGAGACAGGGGAGTCTAAAGCCGAGGCAGCAGGGCCTGAGGAGTCTAAAGCCGAGCCTGAGGAGTCCAAGTCAGAGGAGTCTAAATTGGAGGAGGAAGCGCAGATGCAGCTGAAGACTGAGGGGACGGTTAGACGGCGGGCACCACCTCCGCCACCGCCGTCAGCGCAGGCAGCAAGCATAGGGCGGTCGGGTAAACGGGCTAGCAGCGGCAGTTTGCGTAATGGCCAAGTGGCAGACGATACCAAGCAACAAACAGAGGATACCGCTGATGAGGCGCAAAGGACAGGGTCATACCGGGGCCGGCGTGGCGGCAGCAACGGGCCGCTGGGGATCAGCATGCACGCAATCGAGACACTGGACTTTAGCGTCCAGAGCCATGGCGACTACATGCCTGAGCTGAGTCACAAAGTGACAGGCTCGGTGGAGCTTTATATCCGCGAGCCCATTGAGGCGCTGGATCTAGCACCGCTGCGGATCAATGTGCGGCGACCCACCGATGCGCAGTGGGTGGCCAATCCTTCCGTCGTGGTGCTTGACACAACATCGAGCGATGAGCGGTACCGGTTCATACGCCCTGATCTGTTTGCCCACGCTATGGATACGCGAGTGACTGTGTTCAAGTACCAAGCATCGGGCAGCAACAACCTCCAGGTGCTGCCTTTAGTGGTGCGCGAGGCATGCACAAAAACCGAAGATTCATGTGCATTGATGTTGTTTGTGGAACCGAATGTGGACGGCGTGTTTGGCGGATCGCAAGTAGAGAAGCCGGCGGTTCTGGCGTCGGTGGAGGGAGCGATGACGACACAAGCGAGTCGGCCGCCTGCTACGTGGTTCAAGGAGCGGAACACGCTGTTGTGGAATCTCGATTCGATTCGTGTGCCGGAGCGCAACGCAATAGGGGATGAAGAGGTGGCGGAAATGGGCACTGCGCTGGTGGCCAAAATGGGCGGAAGTGTAAGGCCTCTGTCGTTGGCATTGCGGTTCGAGGCACAGGCGCAAATAGTGGACTTTGATGTACGAGTGGGAAGGGTTGCGGGCGGGGTTGTTGTGGAGAAAGTGGAGTCGAGGGTGGTAAAGTCGGGCAAGTGTGTGTATATGTTTTATCAGGGAGAAATGGGCGAGCCGGTAGGTCATACGGAACCACCGACGCATACAGAACCAACAGCTCAAGCAGAACCATTGAATCATACGGAACAGGCGGCTCACGAAATATCGTCAGACTCTGATGATTCCGAGGCGTGGTCGGACAAAGAGTAAACATCACGTGGGCTATCATTTTGTAGTCCGTTTTTCCAGCAGGCTTTTTGACAGGCTTTTTTGGTTGATGATCACGCCATTAGGCTAAACATGATTTGATTACATATTTTTCATTTGCAATCGAGTAAAAAGTAGAAAAATTGGCAAAAGTTGAATTTGTGTTTCCCGCTCATTCAATTCACTTTATTTTGCAAGTATGGATACTAAAGAGCTGTTTGACGTGTTTAACGAGTCTGACGACGATTCGGGAGCTTCGGACGTGGACGTTGGACCCGTTGCTGACCAGGACGCGGACATGGACGTTGGACCTGTTGCTGACGCGGACGCGGACATGCAGGACGACTTGGTGACATCTAAACGCCAGCGCTCGCCATCACCAGCACCCGAAAAGCGCCTGCGCAAGGATGCTGGATTAGAGCCTATGGGCAAGGACGCAATTGTGCTGGACTCGTTTGAGGAGGACTTGCAGCGTGAGGTCAAACCGGCTGGCCTGGATACCAGTGCTGCTGACAAAGAAACGGGTAACGTAGTGCTCAGTCATTCGGTACGGCATCAAGTGGCTATTCCGCCAGACTACAACTATGTGCCTCTGTCGCAGCGGCCCAAGATTGCTGATCCCGCTCGTACGTATCCGTTTGAGCTGGATCCGTTCCAGAAAGCATCTATACAGTGCATCAACGACAACGAGTCAGTGCTGGTAGCTGCCCATACATCGGCGGGTAAAACGGTGGTGGCCGAATACGCAATTGCCGAGTGTCTGCGCAACAAGCAGCGTGTTATCTACACGTCACCGATCAAGGCACTTTCCAATCAAAAGTATCGCGAGTTTCTCGAAGAGTTTGGCGACGTGGGGTTGATGACTGGCGATGTTACAATTAACCCACAAGCCAGTTGCTTGGTGATGACGACTGAGATTCTGCGTAGTATGCTGTACCGCGGCTCTGAGGTTATGCGTGAGGTGGCCTGGGTTGTGTTTGACGAGATCCATTACATGCGCGACAAGGAGCGTGGTGTTGTTTGGGAGGAAACGATTATTTTGCTGCCACACCAGGTGCACTTTGTGTTCCTGTCTGCGACAATTCCTAACGCAATGCAGTTTGCCGAGTGGATCACCAAAACGCACGAGCAGCCATGCCATGTTGTTTACACCGACTTTCGGCCGACGCCGCTACAGCACTACCTGTTTCCGCAAGGTGGTGACGGTATCCATCTGGTGGTCGATGAGAAGAGCCAGTTCCGCGAAGAAAACTTTCAGCGGGCCATTACGTCGCTGCAGAATGCCCAGGGCCAGGCAGCTGATGATGTTAGCGGTGTAGGCTCAGGCAAGCAAAAGGGCGGAAAAACAAACAAAGGCAAACAGGGCAGCAAAAGCGATATCTACAAGATTGTAAAAATGATCATGGTTCGCAACTACCACCCAGTCATTGTGTTTTGCTTTTCAAAGCGTGAATGCGAGGGCCTGGCGCTGCAGATGAGCAAGCTCGACTTTAATGAGCCAGCCGAGAAGGAAATGGTCGCCGAGGTGTTCAACAATGCCATTTCTTCGCTGAACGAGGATGACCGTGTGCTGCCGCAGATCGAGAACATTCTGCCGCTGCTCAAGCGTGGTATCGGAATCCATCACTCAGGCCTTTTGCCAATCTTGAAGGAGGTTATCGAGATTCTGTTCCAGGAAGGACTGCTAAAGTGCTTGTTTGCCACTGAGACATTTTCTATTGGACTCAACATGCCAGCGCGTACAGTTGTGTTTACATCGGTGCGCAAGTTTGATGGCAAAGACTTCCGCTGGGTCATGTCAGGCGAGTACATCCAGATGAGTGGTCGTGCAGGTCGTCGTGGATTGGATGATCGCGGTGTTGTTATCCTAATGCTCGATGAAAAGATGGAGCCAGTGATTGCCAAGGGCATGGTCAAGGGTGAACCAGATGTGCTAAACTCAGCATTCCACCTGTCATACAACATGATTCTAAATCTGATGCGGGTCGAGACATTTACGCCACAGTTTATGCTTGAGCGGTCATTCTACCAGTTCCAAACTCATGCTGAGATTCCCAAGCTTGAAGCTCGTGCAGAAGAATTGCAAGCTGAAGTTGCAGTGATGCGGATAGAAGACGAGCCTGCAGTCAAGCGGTTCTATGATTTGCGTACACAGCTAGACCAGATGTTGGCAGATATGACCAAAGTGCTCATTCACCCATCACATTCGCTGCCATTTTTGCAGCCAGGTCGCTTTGTGCGGGTCAATACGGGTGGTCTGAACTTTGGCTGGGGCTGTGTGACATTCTTCCAGCACAAGATTATCAAGGAAAAGGGCAAAAAGTCTAATCCACATGCAGCAGAAGAGGAGCTAAAGCGCCAGGGCGCTGATGGCTACATTGTTGATGTGCTGCTGCATTGCAAGCGTGCAGACTCAGCAACACTGCACAAGCTAGAAGCGACATCGGCTACCGAGGGCGAAATGGCGATTGTACCATGTGAGCTTAGCGATACATCGGGTGAGACAATGGTGGTACCAGTGCTGCTGTCTTGTATTGACCGCATCAGCTCAGTGCGTGTACATATGCCCAAGGACTTGAAATCGGCCAGCGACCGCAAAGATATGCGCAAGCGTATGGCTGAAGTCGACAAGCGTCTAAAGGGAAACATTCCTTTGCTGGATCCGGTAAAGGAGATGAACATCAAGGATGCCGAGTTCAAGACACTGGTGCAGAAGATTGGGTCGCTTGAAGCCAAGCTGCGTGAGCACAAGCTGTTTGGCACTGCTGAAGAGGCAGAGCTGTTTACCAGCTACCAGTGCAAGGTTGAGATGCAAACCCAGCTCAAAGATGTGCAGCGCAAGATTATTGATGCACAGTCGGCAGTGCAGCTGGATGAGCTAAAGTGTCGCAAACGTGTGCTGCGACGTCTAGGATACACAACGGCAGAAGATGTGATTACAATGAAAGGCCGAGTAGCCTGTGAGATCACCTCAGGCGATGAGCTGCTGCTGACTGAGCTTATGTTCCATGGTGTGTTTAACGATCTGACTACTGAGCAAACAGTGTCTCTGCTCTCGTGCTTTGTGTTCCAGGAAAAGACCAAGAATGAGCCACCCCAGCTTCAGGACGATTTGGCTGCACCGCTACGGATTATGCAAGAGTCTGCGCGCAAGATTGCTCAAACTTCAAATGAGTGCAAGCTGCAAATGAACGAGGAAGAGTATGTCGAGTCATTCCGGCCTGAGCTAATGGATGTGGTCAATGCATGGTGCCGTGGTGCAAAGTTTTCGCAGATCTGTCGTATGACTGATGTGTTTGAGGGCTCGCTGATTCGGGCATTCCGGAGACTTGAAGAGCTATTGCGCCAGATGTGCCAGGCCGCCAAGGCCATCGGCAATGTTGATCTGGAGAACAAGTTTGCTGATGGCAGTGTCAAGATTAAGCGCGATATTATTTTTGCAGCATCACTTTACCTCTAGAACTTTTTGCCAATGTTTGACAAATATAAAGAGACTCTGAACCGTTAAAGATTTCTAATATATATTATTTAAACACCTATTAAAACAAAACAACAAATAAAAAGCATTGGAGGCAAAACTAAAAGTAAGCTGCTTGGTGTAAAGCGACAAAGGCATTTAGCTACTGGAAGTTAAAAATATTTGATATCAACCCACTGCCAATAACTATAGCAGCATAAGGAAACAACTGGGTACCTGAAGATGTGTCGGTTTTACGCCAGTTAAGAGGAAGATTGCCATTAATATCTTGCTTTCGCGGTGTCTTGCGTGAAGCCCCGCCAGGAACGCCCAGACACCGCGCCCGACAGCTTTGGTCCACACCACTGCAATTACCTATACAGTCCGACTGGCTGATATCGCTCTGCATCAGATCATCGGCCAAATCTGGTCGCACTCGTAGCAGGTTGTTAATTGCGTCATCGTTATTGTTGTCGTCATCCGAGTCCACTGCAAACGTAGAAACATACAGCAACGATATAGCAAACAGCAGTGAATATCTCATATTTTTATTAAATAAATGTATACTGTGTCATTAGCGGACAAACTAGAAAATGTTTATGTAATTAGCGTAGCAATTGTTTGTAAAGTCAGCAACGTGGCCACCCTCGCTGTGCGCCTGTAACTATAAATTAAAATAATCGTTATATGTATGCTTGCCCCTTTTTAGTGTTTATATTATTCCCCGTATTGCACTCCGCGCTGAAACAAATTATACACGTTGTGCTCAAGCTCAATATATTAATAATCAACTATATCCGTTTGTGCAAAGCCCTACGTTGAAACCGCAAACTGCTGGAGAAACGGACTCCAAATACAACGGAAAGTAATCCAAAATAAAAAGAAAAGATTATGCTGTAAAATTCATTTATTGTTGGAAAATACAGGATCCTATTGACACGCAGGAACGGTTCACAGGAACGGTCCACACGAACGGTACGCAGGCGCGGTACACACGAACAGTACAGGCACAGCATCCAAGTGTGTCACTGTAAAGGCTGGGTACAAAATGGCAGCGTATCAAAGAATGCAGACCACTCTATCAGCCGTTCGGCGAGCCTCAGCGTCAAACTGCTGTCCGTTAAATTATAGAGAGCAAAGGTTAAAAGTGCTAAATTAAACAACGCAGAAAAGAAAACACTCTTCTTTTTTACTTTACACTTTATACATTTATAATGACGGAATTTAGCGAAAGCAGCGGGGCGTCGGCTAATGTATTCCGGCCGTACGCGGAGCCAGTAGGTCGAAACAGCGGAGCACTAGCGGATTTGAATCCACTGGACGGCTTGCGGCGTTTAAACACCTCGGATGTCGAATCGTTGCGGGTTCCAGTGTCGCTCGACATGCGCAGCTTGGCCGATATTGAACTTTCGATGGACGAGCTCGACACAACGCAAGCGGCTCTTGAGCTGGCCAAGTTTGCGGGGTTCCGGTTCCTCACCACACTTGTGGCCAATCCGTTTAATGTAGCGCAAACGTTGTTGCAGGTGCAGCATTTGCCCCTTGCGGTGCGCGAAGAGCGGACTCCTGCTAGCGATGGGACGCCGGACCCCGACGATCCTGCGTACTATGAGTATTTGCGGGCGCGGCATACTGGGCGGACGACTCGAGTGGTTCGAGCCACAACAGACCACAGTGGGTATGTGGACGGGCGGCCGGGGTACGAGCTGGGAGCTTTGGATTCCGGCAAGCTGAGCGTGGTGCGCAAGCTCATTGGCCATCCGACGGAAGGCGCTTTGAGTGTGTTCAAGGGCGCGTTTACGCAGTGGACGTATGATATGCTGCACTTGCTGTTGCAGCCTACACTGGAGGGAGCGTTGAATGAAGCTTTGGGCGTGTACGATGGGAGCGGAGATGCAGTGACAGGCGCCCTGACGTTGGTAGCGTCGGTGGTCGCCGTGGGCTGGGCGCTGTCGCCATTGGAGCTCGTGCGCACACGCCTTGTCGTGCAGGCAGCATCGCCTATCCACCGCAAGTACCGCGGCGTCATCCATACGCTTCGTACGGTGGCTCGCGAAGAAGGCGGGCTTCGTTCGTTGTATTTCAGTCCGTTCCATCTTATTCCGACGCTTGTCAAACACACTCTGGACGCTGTGTTCCGTGGCCTGGGTGCAAATGCAATTAACGTAATTACCAACGTTGATGCGTATGAGCACCCAAATATGTTTGCGTGTTGTGAGCTGTTGTGGCGTACATTGTCGGCGGTTGTGATGTTGCCGATTGATACGGTGCGCACAAGGCTGCAGGCGCAGCCGCGGTACACGCAGAAAGAAGTAGAGTTTCGGACGTGTGTGCCGTTGGCGCGGCCGTATACTGGAATGGCGAATTGCTTGTGGCGGGTGGTGGCAGAGGAAGGACGGGGCGTCAAGCAGATGCGCGAAAAGGCGTCGAATGTCGGGCACTATGGACTAAGGGGCTTGTATCCGGGACTTTCGGTGCAGGTTATGGCTAACTTTTTGGTGTTTGGGTTGGGATTTATTGGTGCAGACGACGATTCTGCCTTTTAACTACTCAAGTTTTGAATAAATATCTACCAACGTATATTGCTAGAGCTAGTTTAACGGCGCATGATACGGGAAATGCGATGCTGAGCATACGAAAGTACGATACGAAAAAATCATTGCTCGTGGTATATGGTTTGCGTCTTTGTGTGGACCACATTACGCGGTGCACGGTGTTTACCACCCAGTTTATGTCGGTCCATAGCCAACTGCCGAGCTGTGGCCATGGACTGGCCACCGACCTGTTTGGAGCTATAGGCAGGCTCATATCGACGAGTTCTGACACCATGCACAACGATATGCCCCACAAATACAGTTCGGTATCAGAAGCGAACCGCACGTGGTCACTCACCCGCACACAGTTTGGTCCAGCCTCCAGCACTTTGTTCGTGACAGAGTGTTCAGCCGTGTACGGTAACGGCAATACTGTGTAATGCAGATTGCCCAGACCCACAGACGCAATGCGGAACCACCAGGGCAGCGTTAGGGCATATTTGGGGAAAATGCGGGCAGCGATGTTCGCACCAATCGACTTGTACTCTCGCGAAAACGGTCGTACCGGACGCTCCGCTCTCTGCACCATACAACTAAAATCAATCCAATGGGCCGACGCTACTTCGTCCGACACACACAGCTCACTTTGTTCCTGTGTCTGCAAATACACATGTGGACTAACAGCCATTCGAGTGCCCTGGCCCAGTAAATACACGGCCACATCGTCCAACTGCCCCAAATGCACAAACCCCTTTGTGAGATCCAAGCCCAGTTCTTCTCTTGTTTCACGTTCGGCCGTATCCTGATCGGATGTATCGCACAATTCGTGTTTGCCGCCCGGAAAGCCAATGTTTCCAGACCATGGGTCGCGAGAGTGCTGGGCGCGTTGGATAAACAGGACTTGCGCTTGAGAGGAGGATACAAGTGGGTGGTTGAGAAATGCATGGAGAGACTGTATAGTTGCTTCGGGTGTTTGGGCGGGTGTGTATGGAGGATAGGTAGAGATGACGAGGCGGATCACGATGGCGACGGCGCTTCGGCGTGGGTGCGCAATGTGCACATGGGGGACCGACGCCAAGTGCCGTGCCAATTGCGCAACGCATTCGACGTCCGCTTTACTCTCCATTAGTTAAAAAAAAACAGCAAAAGAAGCAAACTATGTTTAACCGCGCAATAGTGCATAATTAGATTTACTCAACTCACAAAACAGTGTTGGACTGGCCTGGCGAGAAAAACTGCACGCTCGTATCAGACACTCTGTAATGAAGCAACGCCGGGCTGAATGCTTTCTGTAGCTGGCAGAACAAGTGCCCGGGAACCACCGTCAACTGTCCTGACACGCCACTCGATGCACCCGATGCCAGTCCTTCGAAACTAAACAAAAAATGCGCACGCCGCACCAGCGATCGCACCAACAGCTCCGAAAACTCATCCAAAAACACATTTACCACAAGCGCCGCATACTCGTCCTTTGCCTTCTCCTCCACAATGCGTTGGCACGATCCGATAAACTGCAACACGCTGTCCACATTATGCCCCACATCTAGTAATCCACATACGCCGTCCAATATGACCATGCTGGGCTTTTGTTCGCTGAGCCATTGGAAAAACTCTGGCCACTCGTTCAGTGTAAAGTGCGGTCGTGTAGCTGGAGGCAAGTTGCTGAAATCGCCCTTTGCGAGTGCGTTGACAAATTGCAGGTTGTGTCGGTTGGTGTGGACTCCCATTTTGCGCATAATGTGCATGTAGTGGTTGTATGTGTGCCGGAAGCTGATAAGGATGACGGGCGTTTGGGCTTCGAAGGTTGTGTTGGTAAAGTGGGGGATGAGGATAGAGCCTTCGGCGGAAAGGGTGCCGGTTATGAGGGTCGTGGTGCGGGAGGGGGGTTGGCCCGTGGGCCAGTTGAGGCTGGCCGAAAGTGACTTATACGTAGCCATACTAAAAGTTATTAGAAATGTAGATAAGCTGGATATTTTAGCACTAAACCGAAAAATATTTATATTTCATTTCATGTTGGCACCGAAATATGGGGTGAAAAAGTATTTCAGGGACTGCGATAATAAACTCTGCTAATCGATGAATGGATGCACCAAAAAAGCAGCAATACTCTGTATTAACCCCAACAGCAAAACTATGCGCCCGCAGCCAGACGCTCGGCGCGTCTTCTGTCCTTGGTCGCCGCCTGGAATCCCTTGTTAATCGCCGCCACCGTCCGCGTCGACCCACACGACTCGCACTTTATAAAGCTCAGCGAATTCTCCTTGCTCAACGACGTATCCCCCGACTTGCACGTCTTGCACGCCACGTACTCGGCAATATAATGACGCAACACATTTTCAATCTGCTTCTGCTTGAACCGACCCTTGATTACCAAGTGCTGGCCCTGGTCCACGGAACCAGTGGTGCCCAGCTCGGCGTACAAATAACGTGTGACGTGCTCGGGAGACCGATGCATTCTCTTTGAGATGTCTTCGATGTTGGCAAATATCGTGCGTTTGATACCGTCGGGCGTGACAATAGGTGGAACGATCGTGTATTTGCGCTTTTCGCCCGTTGCCTCCAAGTTGTTTTCACGCAGGATAGCGTAAAAGCGGCCGAGCAGCTCGGGATACGTGTAGTCGCGGTCCGTGCCAATCCAGGGCTCGCCCGCACGGTCCACACGTGTGCTTTGCTCCGTTGACTCGTCGCCGCCCAATTCGGCCTCAAACGCCGCCAAGCTCTTCTTTGACTTCTTCTTCTTCTTCTTGATGGCCGACATGTTTAGCAAGTCGGCGTCCATATCCTCCTCCTCCACATCATCCTACACCGTGTTTATTAGCACAGATTGCAAAACCCTCGTGAATCTGCCCAATTTTGGTACTTACGTTGAATACGACTTTCTTGGCCTTTGACTTTTTCTTCTTTAGCTGGTCGAAATCAAACGTTTCGTCGTCGAGAGCTGCTTGCTCGAGCCTTTTGGATAGTTCGTCGTCGCTCATTTTGTTCTTTCTTTAATCCAAAAAAATACCAAGATTATAGGAGAGAAATTAGAAAGAGTAAAATTTCTTTTTTAGGCGACTCATAAACGGACATGGGTAAAAGTCTCGCCAAAGCATGATTAGTCAGGCAATGGGTGATTAGATCAGATGTGACGTCGCATGGTTCTCGGGCTTTCCATTTTCTATCAGACTATATAAAGCGCTCCTTTTGGCCTTTTGCTTTCTGAACCACACCTATTCTTTTTATTATTTTATTTTCAGTTGATTGCAATCTAGTAGTTTACCTTTTAACCAAATGAGCGGAAACACCAGCGGTGATATTGACGAGAGCCTGTACTCGCGGCAGCTGTAAGTACCAACTCCGCTTCAACTCATTCCATAATACAAGCTGTTCTAATTGACGCCTTTGGCAAATATGTAGCTACGTCCTCGGTGCTGACGCAATGAAAAAGATGAGCGCGTCCAACGTGCTTATTGTTGGTCTAAAGGGCCTGGGCTGCGAAGTTGCCAAAAACATTGTCCTGGCTGGCGTAAAAAGCGTCACTCTCTACGACCCGTCGCCCGTCGTCATTTCGGATCTCTCGACGCAGTTCTTTTTGCACCAGGAAGATGTTGGCAAGCCGCGTGCACAAGTGTCGGCACCACGCTTGGCTGAGCTCAACCAGTACGTGCCCGTATCAGTTCTGGACACAGAGCTGACGCCAGAAGCCATTGCGACCTTCAAGTGCGTAGTGGTTACGGATATTCCGCAGCAGCAGAAGCTCGAGATTAGCGAGGCCGCGCACCAGAACAACGTGTACTTTATTTCGACTGAGACACGCGGTCTGTTTGGATACACGTTCAACGACTTTGGCAAGGACTTTGTGGTGGTCGACCCGACAGGCGAGGAGCCGCTGTCGGGGATGGTAGCCAACATTGAGCAGGCCGAGGAGGGCGTGGTGATGTGTCTGGATGAGACACGCCATGGGCTGGAAGACGGCCAGTTTGTCACGTTTAGCGAGGTGCAGGGAATGACCGAGCTCAACGACTGCGAGCCGCGCAAGGTCAAGGTGATTGGCCCGTACACGTTCAGCATCGGCGACACTCGCGGTCTCAGCGCGTATACGCGGGGCGGTCTGTTCAAGCAGGTAAAGATGCCGGTGGTGCTAAACTTCAAGTCGTTCAAGAGCGCGCTGGAAGAGCCAGAGTACTTTTACTCGGACTTTTCCAAATTCGACCGCCCGGCTCAGCTTCATGTGGGATTCCAGGCACTGCATGCGTTTGCAGCAGCCAATAATGGGCGCATGCCGCGGCCAGGGAATGATGATGACGCCACCGAGGTGATCCGTTTGGCTAACCAGATCAACGACGCATGGTCGCAAAAGACCGAGCTCGACGACAAGCTACTGAAGCAGCTGGCATACCAGGCCACCGGAGATCTGTCGCCGATGGTTGCTGTGTTTGGCGGTCTGGTCGCGCAAGAAGTGCTCAAGGCGTGCACGGGCAAGTTTTCGCCAATCAACAACTTTATGTACTTTGACGCGCTCGAGTGCCTGCCCGTAGGCTTTGAGCCTAAAGAAGCCGACCTAGCACCAGTGGGCTCGCGCTATGACGGCCAGATTGCGGTGTTTGGCCGTGAGTTCCAGGAAAAGCTGTCAAACTACCGCGAGTTCCTAGTTGGTTCGGGCGCCATTGGCTGCGAGATGCTGAAGAATTGGGCGATGATGGGCATTGCTTCGGGCGAGAACGGCGTGATCCACGTAACAGACATGGACACGATTGAGAAGAGCAACCTGAACCGGCAGTTCCTGTTCCGGCCAGCTGACGTAGGCAAGCTAAAGTCAGATACCGCTGCCGAGGCAGTGGCCAAAATGAACCCTGACATTGCTGGCAAGATCGTCACCCACCAGGACCGCGTGGGACTCGAGACCGAAGTTGTCTACAACGACGAGTTCTACGAGAGCATTGACGGCGTGACAAACGCACTCGACAACGTCGTGGCGCGCAAGTACATGGACCAGCGCTGTGTGTTTTACCGCAAGCCGCTGCTCGAGTCAGGCACGCTGGGCACAAAGGGCAACACGCAGGTGGTCATTCCGCATCTGACCGAGTCGTACTCGGCTAGCCAGGACCCGGCTGAGAAGCAGATCCCCATTTGCACGCTCAAGAACTTCCCGCATGCCATTGAGCACACGATCCAGTGGGCGCGCGATCTGTTCGAAGGCCTGTTTACGCAGCCAGCCGAGAGCGTCAACGCGTATTTGTCTACTCCCGACTACATCGACAAAGCGTTTGCAACGGTGGGCGATTCGGTGAAGATCGAGACGCTCAACAAGATCCGTTCGTTCTTGGTTACCGACAAGCCGATGGCGTTTGCCGACTGCGTAGCGTGGGCGCGCAAGAACTTTGAAGAGCTGTACAACAACGCTCCTCAGCAGTTGTTGTTCAACTTCCCTGCCGATGCCGTGACGTCGTCGGGCCAGCCGTTCTGGTCGCCGCCCAAGCGCGTGCCCACTGCCGTTACGTTTGATCCAGCGAGTGACCTGCACATTGACTTTATCATGGCGGCGGCCAATTTGCATGCATTCAACTACGGGCTCAAGGGAAGCCGCGATCGCGATCAAATCAAGCAGCTGGCAGCGGCGGTGACTGTGCCAAAGTTTGTGCCAAAGTCTGGAGTCAAGATCCAGGTCAACGAGAACGAGGACCCAGGAGCTGGCGTTGAGAGCGATGCCGACGGTTTGTCTGCCCTGGTTGCGTCGATGCCCGACCCTGCAGAGTTTGCTGGCGTGCGGTTGGCTCCAGCTGACTTTGAAAAGGACGACGACTCCAACTTCCACATTGACTTTATCACTGCGGCGTCGAACCTGCGTGCGTCAAACTACGGTATTGAGCCCGAGGACCGGTTCCGCACCAAGCAGATTGCCGGCAAGATTATCCCGGCCATTGCCACAACAACGTCGCTCGTAACCGGCCTTGTGTGCCTCGAGCTGTACAAGCTAATTGGCTCAGTCAGCCGCGACGGCCAAACCGTGCGCAAAGTGGACGACTACAAGAACGGCTTTATCAACCTTGCGCTTCCGTTCTTTGGCTTCTCGGAGCCCATTCCTCCCGTCAAAACAAAGTGCAACGACTCTGAGTTTACCGAGTGGGATTCCTTTGACTACGACCACGACATTACGCTGCAAGAGCTGATTGATGATTTCGAGAACACGCACAAACTGGAGCTGACCATGGTGAGCTCGGGCGTGTCGATGCTGTATGCGTCGTTTTACTCAAAGAAGAAGCTCGAGTCGAGATTGCCGATGAAAGTTTCCGAGTTGGTGAAGAGTGTGACGGGCAAGGATGTGCCAGCTCATACAAAGTGGGTTATGCTTGATGTGTGCTGCGAGGACGCGGAGGGCGAGGATGTGGAGGTACCGGCGATCCACGTTAATGTGCGGAACTAGTTTCATTCTTTGGTGGGTTGGGTGAATGATATAGTTTTTAGGTAAATGCTAGAACGGAAAGATCCAGGGATGTACTGTTGAATACTTTAATTGGGATGGCTATTAGACAAGTGTTTTATGATGATGGCTCCAGTATCCCCATTGCTGGTCTCTTTGGCAACATGTTAAAGTCTCAAGTTGGAGGTTTTTAAAAGAATTTTTCTTGGCTACTTTTTTGAAAATACTCGTAATAGCAATGTGCGTTTTACATTCATTCATTCATACTTCTTATTCATTATTAGTAATTTTAGTATATATTCTTTATTTGAACAAATAGCTATACTTTAACCATGGTGACAGTCTTGTCACCAGAGCTATTCTGGCAAATGGCCCAGTACAATATAGTTGATGCTGCGGTTGTTGCTGCTGTGCTGTTTTTTGGTCTGGTAGGTCGACTGAAACTACAATTCTATTATGGATAGCCACTAACTATTGTGGCTAATGCGGTGCTGGTGGCCCTAGCCGCAGTGCCCGAGCTTACCAGCTGGCTGCAGTATCTACCTGTGCTGGCGGCTCACTCATATGGCTATGTAGCGTTTCAAGTAGCCAATATGCTGGGCATTTATCAAGCAACATACATTCAGTCATTGGTAATAATGGTAGCCCAAGTACTGAGTTGAGTAATTGCCATGCTCAGCACTCTGGATCAAGCAAGCATTAACTTTATTGGCAGCATATGGAGCATATTTACATTTTCAGCAGAGCACAAACTGCTGGCAATGCAAAGTATTACTCTTGAAGACATTACTCAGCGGCCAGAGTGGCTGGGCACTGCCGCCGGTAAAGACATTATTGTTGATACCAATAAGCCCCACTCTGTTATTCGAGATATAATTCGTGCTGTATGGAAGCCACTCGCACCTCTACATATTACAGTTTTTGGCTGATTTTAGTGATGTTGCCAAAGTTTATATGCATGACCAAGTATTGCGTTCACTTGATGCTCCACACATACTAATATACCATGGAGCTTGTTCATTAATAATGTGGAGATTTCTGTCAAACATGTCACACACTGAAGACCAAATTAGTGGACTGATAGATTACATATGGAATTCTTCAGCAAACATTATAGCAGCTCAGATTATAAAGCAGCTTTCCAAGTCTGGATACCTAAAAAGTAATGTCATTAGATGACATCAAATCCAATATGAGGAAATTAATGTGGAATGTAAATTGTATTATAGCTAGGATACGCAGATTATTTATTACAGTGTTTACTTTATGGTCTGTATACCAGCATATTGGTTACTTGATTATTGTTCCATTTATGATTGATTTTGCTTTCAAATTAACAGAATATATTACTCATGGATATTCTCTACAACCTAGACAAAACTATTTTTCCAAAGGCAGTTTATACAGCTATGATCTTATTAGAAATGTGTATCGGCATATTAGAGCTATTAAATTATTTGAATGGGAGCAAACTTACATTTTGCCGCAGAAACAAAGTTTATAAAACCAATATTATACCAACTGTGGCCTATACTGTAATTACAACAATTATCAACAAGGTAAAAGTTAAGGATGTCGAGATTTCTACATTGATTATTATTTATATTCATTTCAAGCAGCATAGCAGCTTGTCTGCTGCTGCAACTGCTGCTAACATTTATCAAATAACTTATTTGGTTTGTAATCTGCATGACCGTATCCCGACTATTTTTAGAGATGTATACATACTTCCTCTTATTAAGGATGCACATAATAGGGTAAAAACATATACAGCGGTAATTGTGTATACACGTTATCCCAAGTTCCAGTTGTTCCAGAAGGTTCTACATCTTCTGTAATAATGAATATTACCCGAAAGGAGGATTTTTAAGTTAAAGAATGCATTAAAAACTTCAGGACAACTTGTCCTATAAAACACAGAACTCTAGTAACTCTGTTTAAAAATATTCCCTTATCCTCAAGGGCGTCGTATAGCACCGGCTGTTATACAACATAATGTATACTTTTTGAGAGATAAATACCACAAACAGAAAACAAAAAGTATAGCAGGGCTTGTCTGTACTGTTTGCTTGGTTGACTGGAGGATTTCTGGCATTATGTTT
>JANBRL010000013.1:13359-54451 GCA_027577635.1 Coemansia sp. RSA 475 | reverse complement strand
TCCACCCATCTGCATAGTCCACGCGTTCCGTCCAACCGCCTCGAGCGCCGCCCGTGCGGCCAAACTCTCTCGTCCACACAACGCGTCAAAATCAGCCATCTGCAGCCACGCTCGCGCATCCGGACTCTTATACACCGCACGCGCCAACGCCCGACGCCCCCCCATTACGTCGCCACGCAACGCACACACATACGACTCGAGCCGCGACACACGTGGATCGCTTTGTCCTTGCAGCTCGGAATACGCCGCATTGGCTACGTTTGGGTCTGACAACACGCCCATTGCAAATAATACACACAAGGAAGGAATGCTGGTGTGAGAGAGAAGGGCGTCGATCAGGTGCTGGCACGCCAGTTGCTTGTGCTCGGTGGTGTCTAGTGCCCATAATACTTGCGACAGTAGGGTGGATGTGGCAAGCTTTGAGGAATTGGAGGCGTGGGGCTCGGCTCGCTCAAACATGTGCAAGCTGGCTTCGAGTTGGTTGGCAAAGAACAACGCCAAGCTGTGGCCCACCAGGTACCCAAGCTTTTGGCCCGGAGTCAACTGGTCCGAGTCAGCATCCATAATCTCAGCAGCCCGTGTATACGATGCGACCGACTCTGCGTACTGATCTGAACTGCATTGCGCGCGGCCCAGTGCAGACCACATTGTCCATTTGTGCTCGTCACTAACGTGGGGCATGTCCAGCGCCTGCTCATACGCCAACGCAGCACTTTCATACTCGCCGTTGTGCTCAAGCAACATGCCCAATAAGTAATGCCCAGCTCCATGCACATCGCTTGACCGCGACACATACCGCCGCGCCGAATAAACAGCCAGCAACAGCCGGTTCTGCTCCGTATGCGACAACACTCGCTCCGTATGCGACAACGCCCGCTCCGTATGCGACAACGCCCGCTCGGCATCAAGCACTGCCAACGATTGCCACACATGATACGCATATCCAAAGTCCGCCACATCCTAAACTTGTAAAAATTAGACTCGCGCAGGTACAAACATCCAACAATTTGCAATGCTTACCGTTGCCACGCCCTCGTGCGCCAAACACGCCTCGTACAAGTCCACGCACTCTGTTGCATCCATGCACTCGGCAACAAGCGCCTGTCCCATCCACCCGCCGTAAAAGTCTGGCTCGGTCATTTGCGCGCGAGCAAACGCCTTGTTTGCCAGCTCGATGTCTCCGTGCACCAAAAACAGACTGCCCAGGTTCGCCCACGGCATTCCGCTCAGCACGGCCCGGCGTGTGGCCACTATAAACGCGTGCTGCGACAATGCAGAGTTTTTGGACACTGCGGCTACTGTGCCCTGGAGGTTCGCCGCACGTGCGGTTGGGTCGAGTTGCATGGCTGCTGTAGCGCAATCAGCTGCCGCATCCAGTAGTTTGGTAGAGGAATATAGTGACTGGGATTGGAATAATAGGGGCGATGATGCAGTTTCCGTGCTGTATGTATAGTAGACCGAACCAAGGTCAGTCCACGACTGTGCTGCCAACACGCTTGATTCCGCCAACATCACACGCAACTGCGCCGCCACTGCCGCCAGCTCCAAAACCAAGCGTACTTTTGGCTCACACTCACCCTCGCTCTGCGCTTTATCCACCACCTGCTTCAAATACCCAGGCATCGGTCCTTGCTCCACAACTTGGGATTGCGCACAGCCCATCAAAGCTTCCAACACATTGGAGTCAAAGAGCTCAGGATGTTCGGTAAACTGCGAATGCACCCTCGCCATCCACACGCAGCTCACATACACAACGCCCCACTCCAAAAACGACCTCGCTCCACATTCGAGCATGGCAGAAAGAGCATTGGAGCATGCTTCGGCCGCCCGGCCAAACAGTCCATCATGATACCATTTTTCCGCACACATAGTCAAGCACTCTGCCCTTCCCACACTTAGCACTCGCGTCCACACTCCATCCTCTGCACACTCAATGGCATCGTCGAAATGCCCCAGTGCAACGTCCAACATACGAGCACGCATCGTCGTTTGTGCACACAACCAGTGCGCCGACACGCATGCGTCAAGCTCTTTCACTTTCCGCGTTACTTTCACCGCCGTATGGATCCGGCCGATCCCCAAATACGCCTCGCACAGCCCTTCCCAGCACACACGGTTCGAGCGGTCCGAGCTTAGTGCGTTTTGAAATGCATGCACTGCCCGGTCGTTTGTATGCTGCCGCAAATATAGAAATCCGAGGCGTTGCCATGCCCAGGGCTGGGAAAACAACGCGTCGGTTGCAGAGAGCAACAGTTGCTCGCATTCGTCGTCGAGGCCCTCGCGAGCATAAATGTCGGCCAGTAATGGCCCGGCTACGGCGTTTGTGCAGTCGAGGGACATTGCTTTGGCAAAACACCGTTTGGCTCGCTCAGGGTCATTACCGTGTTGCTGGTACCATTGGCCCAGCCCGCTAAACACCCGAGGAAGTGTTGCATCTACTCGGGCGGCGGCCAGCCAACTCGCATATGCATACTGTTTGTCGCTCCGCCACTCGCCGCCCAAACGCCAATATGCGTCTGCCAGGCCTGCATGATGTTCTGCGCACACCGGGTCCACAGCTATAGCTTGTTTGTACGCATGGATCGCACCACTTGTGTTGTCTGCCGCCAACTGCGCATTGGCCAGCCCGCCCCACGCCCGGTGGTTCAACGGATCCGAATCAACTAATTGCTGCAAGATCTGGCACCCCTCCTCGTTGTTTCCCAGTGCACATGTGGCCAGGCCCAGGCCCAGTGCCGCCTCCGTGCACTTTGCATCAGCTTCCAAGCACACACGAAACAGTTCTTCGGCATCTCCGGCGTGTTCCGGACCTATGCGCAAATATGATCCAGCCGACGCCAAATCCACTTGCAGGCGGCTCCGTGGCAACTGCGTTCCGTATTTCTCACTAAACTCGTGTTGTGCGTTTCGGGCCCTCGCCGCTGCGTCTACGCATGCTCGGTCCCGGCCCATTCGCTCCATACTCTTTACAACCTGCAACTGCGCAAACGGCGATTCACGCGCATCGCCGTTGGCCACATCCGCATCGCCATTGGCCACATCCGCATCCACTGCGTCGCTACGCATCCATGCGCAAGCGGCTGGCGCAAGCACAGAGTCTGGGAACAACTCCACAAGCTTTGGCACAAGCTCAGCAGCCCTGTCTCCCACATCATCCATTTCGATCAACAGCTCAAACGCCCTCGAGCACTTGTCATTAGATACCAAGTCCTCTGCTAAATTAACCAACTGCGCAACGGCTTCATTCCGCGGCTCAACAAACAAAATCCGGTCAAACAAGCACTCAAAATACAGTTCCTCGTTTTCTAAAAGCTGGTCAACCGGGCCACTCATACTGTGCTCGACCAGTTGCGCCAGGGTTGTGAGTAACCCAGACTCGGCATACACTTCAGACCGCACTTCTGTGCGTACGCGTGAGATGGGCCCGGCACCCAGTCGGGTACGTCGTTTGTTCACTTCCGATTCGATGAGCCGTGAGTCCAGGTCACTTTCAAGCCTGTACATGCGGTTGAGCAGATCCACAATTGTGGGTGGTTGCGGATCAGCCCCGTTTACGTCAAGCAACGCATTGTATGGTCCGTTTGGCGCCAACTCCTCCAGCGCACGCACCAACCGTCGTACATCTCCCGCGCCTTCCAGCAACACTAGAACTTTCTGCATACACTCCCATGCCTTTTGCAAATTGCCTTCCGCAATCAACCGATCGCACAACTCCCGCAACGCTTCTGTGTGCTTCGCGTGGTCTCCACTAGCCTCGTACAACGCACACACGCCTTGCCACGCCAACGTATTGGCTTTGGGCAACAGTTTAGCCTTTTCATAAACACTCGCGCCTTCGCTCCACTTGCTCATGTGCTGGCACGAAACGCCGAGCAATATGTGCACAGGGTAGCTCGTTGCATCGAGTTCGAGCAAATCGTGGCACAAGTCGTACGCGTAGTCGTAGTTTTTCTCAGAAACCGCCGTTTTGGCGGCCTTCAATTTGGCCTTGTATATAACAGACATGATCAACAAATATTTAGTGTTTTGGGTATTTAACAGGGCAATATGTCTTAATACAAACAGATAAATGTATAGGGTTATGGGTTAGGTGGTTGTGATGAATCGGAGCATATAGTCGTCGATATGACCAATGTTGTCGGTCTCCACATCATCAGTCTCGTGGTCTTCCATTGGTTTAGGAGTCGGTTCGTCTGGGGTAGGAGCCGGAGTAGCTGCGTCGCTGTCCACGCCCTGATCCAGCGCATCCGCACGCGCCACCTCCGTGCTCGCCACATGCAACGCGCGTGCATCTGCCTCGTCCTCCGCCGCCATCCTCGCCCGCCCTGCCTCCCGGTCCGACACAACTCTCCTCGTCACATCACAGTCCTTATCACTCGACTGCAACACACTCGCAGCCAAGTCGTACCAATCCCCCACAGCCAACTCGGCCTCTCCTTTTGCGTCAAACCTCCCCTGCTCAATCACAACCTTATCCAGCCACCGTTTCTCCTGCTGCTTGCGCCAAATCGCCTCCTCCACCGTATTCGTGCCGATCAGCCTATACACATGCACCTCTCGCTGCTGCCCAATGCGGTGGCACCGGTCCTGGCACTGCGCGTCCATCGCGTGGTTCCAGTCTGAATCATAAAACACAACAGTATCTGCCCCTGTCAGGTTGATGCCAAGACCGCCCGCCCGGGTTGACGAAATAAATACAGAGTAACGAGGATCGTGGTTGAACATCTCGGTTAGACGCCACCGCTGCTCGACTCGTGTAGCACCGTCCAGGCGCAAGTAACGCAGCCCATGAAGGTTGAGCCACCGCTCCAAGATGTCCAGGACTCGAGTCATTTGCGTAAATATGAGCACGCGGTGCCCTTGCGGAACCAGATCATGTAAGAGACGCGAGAGAGCCTGCAGTTTGCCGCAGTCGTATTGCACAAGAAATGGCTCGGGAAACGACATTTGCTGGCGTGACTCGATTGCTCGCAGAAACTGCACACTACGAGCCCGGCGTTTTGTCTCCACTATAGTCAACAGACTTGTATGTTTTAGATGCGGATACACGCGCTCCCGGTCCGCCTGCGTGTTAATGGCCACAATTGACGGCGTCACACACACAAACCGCTCGAGCACCGGGCCCAAACTGCGCACGCGCTGGCGCACCGTCTGCACCAGCAACGATGGCACATCTACAATGTTTTGAAATGCAATCGCACCACACGTACGAACTGCTCTCATACGAAGCTTGTTCAGCTCCGCCAGCCGCAACCACACATTTGCGCTCCTTTGTGCCTTTTGCATAGCTTCCACTTTTTGCATACTCGCCACACACCGATACCTCGAACTAATCGGCCTTAATTCCAATTCGCTCCACGACTTTTCCTCGGTGGCCACAACTTCCATTGCCTCTTGCATGCCACGCCGCTCAATCCACAGTGTCGTGTCCAACCGGCTCATCGCCTGCCCTGCCATTTCATGCACAAACAACAACCGGTCCAGACAATGCTCACTGCCCAGCATTCGCCGCACAATGTGCTCGATCACACCAAACTGCGCTACACATGCGTTGGATACCGCCCAGCTGGTAACAATCGGCCGCGTCTCGAACAAATCCGGATGATTACACACTTTGCGCAGCTGCATCAAAACCCCCATTACGCCCACATACGAGCCTCCTCGCAGCGTACTTTGCGTCTGCGCACGTTGCATAAAATCATCATACAAGTACCGCTGCCGCTTCGAAAGTGCACACCGCACGACGTGCTCCACTTTTCGGGGCATTTGCCGCTCGACATTGCATTTTAGCCGCCGCAACATGTATGGCCTTAACACCGTGTGCAGCTTAGTAACAGCAGAACGTGCATCGGCCTCCGACGATGCGTCTGGACCCTGCAAGAGCTTCTCGAGGGGCTGGGAGAACCATTCGCGGAACTTGTCCATCTCGGCAAATCCATGCGGCATCAAAAAATACAAAAGCGACCACAACTCCATCAAGTTATTTTGCAACGGCGTCCCCGTCAACAACAGACGATGCTCCGTTTTAAACCCCAACAGGGTCTGCCACCGCTGGCTCCGAAAGTTCTTAATGGCTTGTGCTTCGTCAAGTACCATATAGTGCCACTGTTTGCGCCGAAAAACACTGCTGTCCTGGATCGCCAGTTGATACGACGTTATGCACACATGAAATGCATTGGGCTGGCTCCATCCACGACGCTTGAGTTTGCGGTCGTCGCGACTGCCGAAATAAGACAGGACTTTGAGTCCGGGTACCCATTTGTGCAGTTCTTGCTCCCAGTTGAGGAGCACGGAGGTGGGAACTATTATGAGGTGCGGGCCCCAGATCCCGTGTATGGCCAGGTGCGCAAATAACGCCAAAGTTTGGATCGTTTTGCCGAGGCCCATTTCGTCAGCCAGGATTCCGTTGGTGCCCTGAGAGTGCAGACCGGCCAGCCAGTCCAGGCCCTGACGTTGGTACGCGCGCAGTTGTCCGCCCCGCAGAAGCGATGGCTGTTCCACAGAGTACGATTCAGGTTCGTCTGGTTGTTCCACAGCGATTGCTTCGGATTGGTTGTCTGGCATATCCACCACACGATCTGTCATCTCAACGTCACGTGGCTCGTCCGAATGCATATGCTGGTACCGTTCCACCAACGTTGCCATATCTTCATCCTGATCCCTTGCCAATCCATCCATTTCATCTTCTGACTCGGACTCGCTGCTAAACACTTCGCTCTCGCTCCTTTGACCTGACTCGCTCTCCACATCCGATTCTTCAGACTCTGACCCTTCAGAGTCCTTTGCCCGCTGCTCTTCCAGCAACTGCGTCGACTGCTGTAACATATCAAACAACACCTTCTTTTCCTCCTCCCTCCGTTCCTCGTCCTCTTCCTCCCTCCTCTGCTCCTCCACCACCATTTCCACATACGCCCATTTGCGCATAACCTGCTGCATAGCCCACTTTGCCCGGCGCTTTTGTCCCGCAAGTTCCGCACGCTCCTTGTCTTTTGTGTGCCGGAACTCACCTCGCGCGCGCATCCGCAGTTCGCACTCTCGTCGTACACGGATTGCTTGTTTGCGCGCTACAACAAGGCGGTGACGTCGTTGTGTGGTAAGCTCGCGATACCGGTCCACGACGTCCACCAAAAGCTGGCTCCACAGTGATGGTCCGGGCGGTGGCTCACGCACTCGCACCGGTTCGCGTTGGGCCGGTGGAAGCGCACACACAGTTGCTTGTGTGTCGCGTAACATCCCACGAAGCCGCAATTGCGCAATCCTGTGCATTTTTGTTGCTGTATCGCGCACCCACTCCGACACTGTGCTCTGCATGAGTTTTTCGCGTTCTTCTCGTGTCGTGTCGGTTGTGTAGTCGCGAGGGACGGGCACAGACATTGTGCCGCGCTTTTGCTTTGGTTGCACCAGTTGGGGAAGACTTGACACGTTTGTGTCGTCGGGCAGTGTCAGCGTGGATTGCAAGTACTGGGAAAGTTGTTCGTGTTGCTCGTATGTTGCGGGCATGGCGCGGCGAGCAAATATTTGTGGATCGATTGCTGGAAGCGGTCCAGGTGTGCTGGGCAGTTGCTCAAGTGCAGGTGGTTGCTCAAGTGTAGGTGTCGAGGGTGTGGTAGAGCGGGCAGGCGGTCTGTGTCGTGTGGGCGGGCGTCCACGACGTCGTCCGCGGACCGGTTCTGAACCAGGTTCAGATCTGCCAACTGTTCCACGATCTGTGTGTGCTGTGCCATTAGATGTGGCGACTACGCGAGCCCGCGCGCCTGGCGGCCGCCCCCTCCGTCTCGCCCGGCCATTGATCCCACTAGGTTCTACCATGCCAAAATACAATCGCCCCGGACTGTTTTAATCAAAGCATAAAACCCTTATTCAACAAAAAAACAAAAAATAATAAATGGAGAGCAGAAAAAGGGTTTAAAACTTTGACAAATCGCGGCCGAAAAATAGCTCCTTGATCCAATCCATCATTAGCAGGAAACGTGTGCGAAGTGACACTTGCTGGCTCCAGTACACGCTGCGCCACATGTATTTTGCCGCCAAATTGCTGCCTTTATACGTTTGGCCCTGTCCAAAGTCCGCCGCTGCTGCGCGGCCCAGATACGCTAGCGTACCGTGGTGGTGGTAGGTAAATGGTGCTACGGAGATCTCCTCCGAGCGGCGCTTGCGGTCTGCGCTCATATCCTTCGACTTGTGTTCGACTTGCAGGCTGGCCAGTTTGTTGAACACATGTCCCAAGTATATGCCTTCTTGGTTAGCCACTTGCGCTAGTGCCGGCAACGCCGTCAGCTTTGCATCAACATACTCGAGCATACTGCGGAACTCGCTGCGGTCAATCGTACCGTTGTGGTTCGTGTCGAAATGCCCAAAGTTATCTACGAGCGACTGCAAATGCCCTGCAGCACACGGGAACTCTAGCGCTGCGTTCTTTACAAACATTTCAAGCTCGGTGCGCGTAATCTCTGCGCCCTCGTGGTGCGCTGACTCGAACAGCTCATTAATATGTTCAAGCAGATGTGGGTACTCGACCGTTGCACAGTCGCCCAGCGCATATACAGAGCCGTCTCTAATGCCTTTTACGCGCAAATACGCGTCAACCGTAATTGCATGTTTGTTCTTCTGATAGTCAGGGAGTTTCTGGCACAACAATTGCGTAAATGGCGTCAGGCTTACGCCGGTCGACCACAGCACAAAGCCCTGCGGAATCTCATGCTCGGTCACTGTACCGTCCTCGTGTTTGGTCGAGAAGCGCAACGATGTTTCAGTAATCGCCTGTACGCGCGAATTGGTGACTACCGTAATATTGCTCCGCGCAAACTGGCGTTCGGCAAACTCGCTAATAACAGAGTCCATCATATTCAGAACATGGTCGCGCGACTGCACAATGACCACCCGCACCATGTCACGCACGCTTTGCGGAAAATAGTGTTTGAGATCTTCGGCTAGCAAGTCATGCAGCTCCGCCGCAAACTCACACCCGGTCGGCCCACCGCCGCACACTACAAACGTCAAAAGCCGGCGCTTCTCGTCATCGGGCGTTGTTGGCAACATTACTTTTTCAAAATTGGCCATAATATGCTGGCGAATGCTGCGTGCATCAAGAATAGTCTTGAGCTTGTGGCAGAACTCGAGCCCCGATGTGCCACGAGTAATGCTTTGCGCGCCTACGCCCACCACAAGTCAGTCGTACGGCAGCCACGCACGCCCTTCGCCAGGCTTCTCAATAAGTACGCACTTTGCCTCAAAGTCCACATCAACCGCAGATGCTTCCACATACGCTCCACGAATACGCTTGGTGATACGGCGAATGCCCTCGAGTACTGAGCGGAACTCGACTGTACCTACTGTCGCACTGGGCAGCAGAGGTGTGAATATAAAGTAATTGTCGGGAGAAACAACTATCACGTCGTATTTGTCGCGGTCCAGAGTCTTGAGCACGGCCACTGCGCCCCACCCCGAGCCCAGCACCACAAGACGCTCGCGGCCGGTCGATTCGGCCTCGATAATCGGCAGGCCTTTGAACTGCTGCCCAGGAGATAGGTGCAGCTCTGATGCTGGCTCTTCGTGGTCGAATGCGTCAATCTCGTCTTTGCCCACATAGTACCCCGCGCTGGCCAGCACCGCAGTGCCGACCATCCATGTTCCAATTGTACGTCCGAACCGGCGGTAGCTGCCATCTGGTCGTCCGGTAGCTGTACTCATCTGCCGGGCGCCCAGCCGCGCAACTCTTAACATTGTGCTTGCTCTAAACATTGTATTGTAGAGAAAAATAAAGATGAGAGAAGAGAGACATCTAAATACAGTTGTGCTTTTCTTTCTGGCCAGATGGCGGCGATGATGTCACTTTTAAATGCATTCACCGCAGGCGTGGGGATAGGGTTAAATAAAGGTCCGAGAAGCGGGGTCTAGCTCTGCTCAGTTCCGCTCCCAAATAAAGAACCAACAGAAACACCGAAAAAAAACATGTTCAAACCGAACAAAATAGAAAATAGAAAAAAACTCTAGCATGCGCAGTCGCCAGTCGCCGCGCTTGAGCTGGCACCATGCGACGCCATCATATTGACCCCCGTGCTAACATTTGGTACAGGCCGCGGGACTTTCTTTGCCAGCGCCTCAAACAGCTCGTTCACATTATGCCCATTCTGCGCCGACGTCTCAAAGAACAACGCACCCACCTCGTCTGCGTACCTCAAGCCCTCTTCGTGCGACACCGTGCGCTTATCATCCAAATCAGTCTTGTTGCCCACCAATGCAATCACTGTCGTTGCTTCGTTCTGCCGCTGCAGCTCTTTGATCCACGCCTTGGCTTTCCCAAACGAGTCGTCTTGCGTAATGTCGTACACAACTACTGCGCCCTCGGCATTGCGGTAGTACATTGGCGCAAGGCTCTTGTACCGCTCTTGACCTGCCGTGTCCCAGATCCGCAGTGCCGCCGTAACGCCCTCGTCCAACAAAACGTCCTTTGTCACGAATGCTGCGCCAATCGTGCTCTCGTTGTATTGGTTGAACTCGTTTCGGGCGAACCGCGTCACAATGCTACTCGTGTGTGTATGTTAGCACATTTTCGTTCACTACACTACACACTATATATTCCTTCGACTTACCTTGACTTGCCCACTGCCGATTCGCCTACAATTCAAAAACACAGAGTTTAGTGGTGCGACCCAAACTCTGTTCAGCTCGATAATATGTTACGTACCCAGCAACACAAACTTGTATGCCACCCGCTTCGGCGCTGCGCTCTGGCTCTGCTCAGACATTTCAAAAGTAAAGTATTCGGATGAAGAAAGTAGTACAAAATGCGAGAAATCAAAAAAGTAAAAAAGACCAATTAATGAAAAAGTGTAATTCAGCAACAAAAAGAACAAAAAGCTGATTTGTAGAAAAAGTAAAGCTACGTCATCTGACTCGGGTATCAAGTGCAAAAAGTCGATTACAGGATTAGCGCATGAGCGTATTCCAAGTCAGTGGATAGCTTGTTGGTTCTATAAGCTCCACCTTGTTGTTGAGGTGAGCTGGCAAGGTGTAGGACCATCCTGTCGCAGATTGTATAGCAAAAACCTTAGTGTTTCGATAATCGGGGATATAATCCCTGCTCCGCAGTCTGATCTTCAAACCCGCTTTTACCTTTTTCTCAATATATTTTTATCGCAATTCAAACAAAAGCATGGTCAATGTACTCGTGCTAGGTTCGAATTCAAGTGGCCAGCTAGGCACCAACAACAAACAAGACGCCCACACCCCGACGCCCATCAGCTTTGCGTGTGACGCACTTTGCTCAATAGTTGGCGGCGGTAACCACGCGCTCGCGTGGCCACAAAATGGCACACAATTGTATGTATGCGGGTCCAACACAGACGGCGAGCTTGGCATGTGTACGCGCAACGATAATGAGGATATAGAGCTAATGTGGAAGGCTGTGAAGCTCCCCGGAGCGAGAATTGTGCAGGTGGCGTGTGGGTGGAACCATACGCTGGTGCTTGATGAGGACGGCGCTGTAATGGGATCTGGGTGCAATACATACAAACAACTTGTATGTGAGGATACGAGGCGTATAGACGAATGGACGAGCGTTGGTCACTGTGGATCCAACAAGTTTAGTGCAATTGCCTGCGGCATGCGTCACTCGATGGCACTTTCGCAGTCCAACCAAGTATATGCATGGGGTGCCAACCGCAGCGGCCAGCTAGGCGTATCTCCAAATACATTAGGACAGTTGTGCGTGTCCAACGACCTGCCAACAATCTCAATGATAGCATGCGGACGCAACCACTCGGTCATAATAGCTCAAGACAAGCGCACAGTATTTGTTGCAGGACAAGACAAGTACGGACAATGTGGGCCCAGCAACACTATGCCTGTGACAGGCCCGTGGCGGTCGTTTGTGCTTCCACGTCCGGCCAAAAAGCTCTGTTCGGGCTGGGACACATGCGCCGTAGTTCTTGAGCCCAGCGAACACGATCCGTACAATGTGGTGATGTGGGGGCGGGCAGATCATGGGCAGCTGGCCTGCGATGTAGGTGCAAAGTATAGCCGTGAGCTGGTCACTGTACGATTGGCCAATGTCATAGACCTGGTGTGTGGGTCGAACCATTCGATTGCCAGGACAAGCGATGGTGTGTATTTGTGGGGGTGGAACGAGCATGGCAACGCAGGCGATCCGTCGCTACGGGATGTGTATGAGCCGTTGAAGCTGACTGGTTGGCCTCAAGCCGCAGATACGGTGGTTGCTGGAATTGGGTGTGGATATGGCAACTCGTACATTATGCTTGACAAACTATCCAATGTTACTGAAGCTCATCCTGATGTGTAAATGCGCATATCATCGACCAAAATATAGTTTTTTTGAACGACTGTTATATAGAAATTATATCTGCTATCAGAACGGTCTACATTAGCTTTTATGCCAAAACCGTATCTGCAAATGGCGATTACCCACGTCATTCTTGGATTTACGTTTATAAATTCGCTATAAAATCAAAAGCACGGGCTTGGGGCTTTTATTGCATGTGAAAACAAGCCCATGTGATTAACTCAAATGTCTGCGTGGCGAGCGATATAAGAACGGGCGCCGCACCCACCTCCTATTCTTCCAACCCTATCTCCACATATTTCTCCTCTCCCGAATTTCAATTTTTAACCTGTTACTTTTACAAGAAATGCCAATTGAAGGTTTCGCGTCCAGCGCTATAATCGACCAGCTCACACACGTGCTCACATCTCTGTCCGCGGATGATCGCAAGAAGGAAGTGAACAAGACCAAAGCCGTATACGCTTTCCAAGTGACCAACGCAAAGGGCAAACACTTTTTTGTGGTCGACTTGAAGCAGGCCGGTAAAGTTACGGACGGTGCGTCAGAGGCTGAGGCGGCCAAGGGTCAGCCCAAACCGGACATTACTATTACTATAGACGATGGTACGTTTATTAAAATTTCCGAGGGCAAGACTACGGCGGCGGGCGAGTTTATGAGCGGAAAGGTGAAGATCAAGGGCAATATGATGCTGGGCATGAAACTGGAGCCGCTGCTCAAGCGGTTCAAGAAGCTAGCCGAGTCGCTCCCAGCGGCGCCAGCAGCCAAAGCACCAGTGGCGGATGAAGCGTCTGGAGCTGCGGCACAGGAGATTGCAGTCAAGGGATACGAGGGCAGCGTGGTTATTGCTCAAATTGCCCAAGTCCTGGGCGCCGACGAGGCCAAGCGCCAGTCGGTGCTCAAGAGTACCAACGCTATTTTCCAAATCGACTTGAACGGACCGCAAGGAGTCAAATCGTGGGTGCTCAACCTCAAGCCGGGAGCTTCGGCTGCTGATGTTGTGGTTCCGGGAACTGCTGCACAAAACAAGAAGACGGCGGGCGTGGTGTTGGCTCTCAAGGATGCTGATTTTGTTGATTTGGCATCGGGCAAGATTACTGGCCAGAGCGCGTTTATGGGCGGAAAGCTCAAGGCAAAGGGAAATGTCATGTTGGCGCTTAAGCTAGAGTCGGTGCTCAAAGCTGCCAAGAGTGCGGGTGCCAAGCTTTAATTTTGTTTTTGGTCAAAGACTTTAACCATGATAGTTTAACATTTTGTGCGGATTGGGTCATCTACATTTCAAGCTGTTTGGCTGATTCGGATGCCGCAATGCATGTACATTCTTACCAGGCGACTAGTTGTCTAAACCACAATAACTACACACATGTGTGTAATTGCTACATGCCAGCTGCCAATCCTTGCATTATTTAGAAAAATCCAGCTTCTTGCTATACCCTGTTGTTTAATAAGAACAGTTTCCTTTTTAAGATAATAAATAATCCCCTGCCATTTACTTTTTAATACACAAAAAGAAACCAGAAACGACTGCAGTCTTGGCGCTCTTTGACAAACAGACAACTGCAGTTTGATAAAAGCCCGACCTGTCTTTGAAGTATAAGAAAAATGTGTAGTATACATAAATGGAAAACTGTAATCTTGGCTTTCAGCATCCAGTGTAGAGGCTGGGCAAGTATTCAGCAAAAGGCAGGGAGTTTTTTGTATTTCTAATTTTATCTTTTTTTGTTTAAAAGGGCCATTATTAGATGGAGCCCAAGTCAAAGAAACACCCGGTTCTTTTGGGATGCTGCGGCTAGTCTTATTGCCTGACTAGTTCAAAGAAAAAACGATGCTTTAAAGAAAAATTCATACGACAGCTATGGAAATAGCCCGGTGCAAGCCAACATCGAGCAGATGGAGCTGGGTATAAAAGGCTGAACATTTGTCCTACAACTATTTTTTCTCTCGTCTTATCACAAGTTCATCCTCCTACATTTACACATCTATCTGTACTAACAGTACATTACTTTTCTGCACCCGCGGCATTGCATTGCATTTATATCTACAAATCTTAACATGAGCAACTGGTACGTTAGCCACGTTCATCCGCCTGAGGCGCCCAAGCCGCAGCTCCCGTTCTGTTGCGTCCCTCACACCGCGCACAAGTGCGGGTGTCATGCACCGCCCAAGAACGAATCGTCGATTCCGGCCGATGTGCTCAGTGGTATGTTGAACCAAGTGAAGGGCATTCCGGGCACTCATGAGTTTACGTTTAGTCGTAAGGTGGAGCCCGAGAAGACGCCGTGGCAGGTATACCAGGATAAACTGGCCGAGTACTACAAGACGTACCCGCATATGCATCCGCATTACCGCGCGCCGCCGCCGCAGCCTCCTGCTCCCCACTTTTGCGGTGGACATCATTGCAGTCACTAGGTAAACTGCGTTTCTTGCATAATTAGTTTGAAAAACAATATTTTTTGGAGCATTGGTCTCCCTTCATATTAGCGTAAAATAAAAAATACAATTACTTTCATGGAGTAGAGTTTGGTTGTGTGGTCCGATGGAGAAATGGTCTAGTTTACATAAACTTGCATTGATTTGAAAATCTGGCAATCAAAGTCTGTGCGTGGCTGCCCCAAATTATTTGCGCAGCACTTTTTTCTTATTTATTATTTCTATACCTAATTTGTTATTCTAAATTTGTGGTTGACGCAGGAGCGTGTGCAAAACAAACAATGGAGCAACAAAACTCACGCTTAATGAAAGAGTTCCGCATGCTGCAGTCAGAACTCCCTTCGGGCATCGTGTGCACGCCGCAGCACGAGTCACTTACTCGCTACGAAGCGCAAATCGACGGGCCTCCCGACACGCCATACACAAACGGCCGTTTTTTGCTCGACGTCGTGCTTCCTCCTCGCTACCCGCTCGACCCGCCCAGCATAAAGTTCCGCACCCGCGTGTACCACCCAAACATCGACGACTTTGGCAACATTTGTTTGGAAGTGCTCAAAACCGGCAAAAGTGGATGCTGGAGCCCCCTGTGGACCGTGGGCAAAGTTCTCATAGCTTTGTCAGTGTTGCTTGAAAGTCCGAATCCAAGTGACCCGTTGATGCCGGAGATTGCGGATCAAATTACAAATGACTATAGAGCGTTTGAAGAGACGGCACGGGAGTGGACAAAAAGGCATGCGATGGCGTATGGAGATGATCCGGAAGAGTATGTGCGTGCGTCGCAGTTGGAGGCGAGTCCGGGGGATGAGCAAGTGGGCTGGTTGGATGAAGAGGGCGGGGAGCAGAAGAGTGGAAGTAATCTGGGAATGGCACGAGCGGCGTCGCCGAGCCCTGGTGTATCGTCAAAACAGCTGTCACAGAGCCCTGATCGGCTGTCTAAAATATCATCAAAAATATCGTCGCAGAGCCCCGATCGGTCAACAAAACTTTTGCCGCCAGTCCACGACAAGCTCCCTGCTGGAGGAATTCGGCGCCTGGGTCTGAGCCGCAGTCGAACTGGGTCATCCAAAAAGAAACCAGCGCAGTCTTTACCGGGGACCACACGGTTTGCCCTGAAACCACTGGTGATGTCGCGCACACGTACATCGTCGGGGTCGTCGCAGGCCGAGTCTGTCGAGATGAGTGACGACACACGAGGCGAGGATTCGCAGGTGCTGACAAAGCAGGATGTACAGGTGAAGAAAAAGCGTGGGAAGGTGGCGCAGCTCCATAGTCCGCCCAAAAGGGTTAAGAAGGGCGGGGATGTGCGGAGAAAGGATGAGTTGTTGGAAAGCGAGTCAGTCGTTAGTGAGGAGTCGGTGGAGTATAGCGAGCCAGTTGTGAGAGAAGAATCAGTGGAGAGCGAGCCAGTTGTGAGAGAAGAATCAGTGGAGAGCGAGCCAGTTGTGAGAGAAGAATCAGTGGAGAGCGAGCCACGTGGGGTAGGCAGTAGTGCGTTGGACTTTGGAGCCAACGATAGCGAGGATTACGAGTGTCTGTTAAGCCCAGGCGAGTCGGCTGGAGAGCATAGTAGCGCGGCAGAATCCAAGTGGCCTGCATTATCTGTGGACAGCTGTGACGCACAAACCGACGATGGGCATGTCAGTGTGGCAGAAGAGCATGTGTCGAGTGAGCAAACATGTGAGACAACGGCGCCGTTGCAGGAGACGAGCTCAGGCGAGGCGACCGTGGAGCCACCGAGCAACGTGCAAACAGATCGGCGTAAAGGCAAAGGCGTAGATTTGTCGGTGCGAGACGGGGGCCACATTCTGGAGGCATCGCACTTTGGGCCGCTGGATTTGGGCCTGCCGCCCATCCGCGTCAGTGCGCAGCGGCGCTTAATGCGGCGTCGAGCCCGTGATCCCACGCATTGATTTCCACTCCTTTTTTGACCACTTGCAGTTGCTTACAAACGTCTTTTTTGTGTTTTAATAGTCGCTTTTTCTTTTAGATTAGCATTTATATATTTCATTTTATTTTATACTATATTTTTGGAGTGGCCATGCGATGGTTGACCGACGTGGTTATGTTCCTTTGAGCAGTGGCTCGGCTGCAGGTACCAAGCGATTGTGTTTCAATAGATTAGGTTTGATTGCAATGTGTATTGTCTAGGGAGGATAACCCAGACGCAGTAACTATCGATTAGTTTTGATATTTTGCCAACGCAACCAACACCTCTTATATCCTTTCTTTGCATTTGTACTAACAGTTTATAATGTTTGATCGGCTCGTTCTGTTTGCCCGCCGGCATGTAGCACCCACCCCACACGATGTTAACTCTGAGCCGCAGTTTACGTGGCGCGCAATCATAGTCGGTCTGTTGTTCGGCACAGTCTTGTGTTTCTCCAATTTATGGTTTGGGCTGCAAAGCGGATGGATCTCGATGATGAGCTTGCAAGCATCGCTCGTGGGATTCGCAGTGTTTAAGGCGTTGGAGGGGGTTTTGAGTGTTCCGTTTGGGCCTGCGGAAAACGTTATATTGCAGACCACTGCGGTGGCAACGGCGACGATGCCGCTGGCCGGCGGGTTTGTCGGCATATTGCCTGCACTCAAAATGCTCGACAAGGATGAGACAAATGGGGTGCGGACGGTGCTCAATTTTGGCGAGCTGTGTGCGTGGGGCGTAGCGCTTGCGTTCTTTGGGGTGTTTTTCGGAGTGCCGTTGCGCAGGCAGATGGTTGTGAAAGAGAAGCTGAGGTTCCCGTCGGGCACGGCGACGGCGCAGATGATTAGCGTGTTGCATAAGCGGGATGATCCGACAGACGATGGACGTGAGGAAACTGTGGGCTCTGTGGGCTCTGTGGACAATGGGTTGCGCAGGCGAGAACGTCGTGCGGATGACGCAATCAGCGAAGAGTCTGAGTCTGGATCTAATGAGCCTCACGAGGATATTGCAAAACTTGGGGACTCCGAGTGGGCAACCAAGCTCATTGCCCTGGGCGGGTCGTTTGCCATATCCGGGACATACGCACTATTGGCGCACTTTTTCCCATTGTTAACAGCGCTGCCGGTGTTTGGCTCGTACGTGTCGCGCGAATGGGCGTGGAACCTCATGCCGTCGCCAAGTTACGCCGGCCAAGGCATAATTATGGGACTACCGACGTGCACATGGATGGTCGTCGGCGCATGCGTCGGCTGGGGCATTTTGTCTCCGGTGGCCAAGCACGAGGGCTGGGCGCCCGGCGATGTGTTGGACTGGAAGACTGGGTCAAGAGGGTGGATCCTGTGGGTGTCGCTGGCCGTGATGATTGCTGAGAGCACGGTGTCGCTGGGCATTGTCGCCACAAACGAAGTAGTTGCGCTTGCTGGGCGCATACGCCGTGGCCGGAACGAAAGCAGCGAGGATGTGGATGTTGAAACAGTGGATGCGCGGTTTCTGGTGCCAGGGTGGATCACATGGGGCGGGCTAGCGGTATCCACAGCTGTGTGCATGGGAATCATGAAAGCACTGTTCGATGTGCCAGTATATGACACGTTGTTGGCAGTAGGTTTGGCGCTTCCGCTGGCAGTGCTGGGCGTGCGTGCTTTGGGCGAAACTGATCTCAACCCAGTCTCTGGAATCGGCAAAGTATCTCAAGTAGTATTTGCAGGTGTTATGCCTGGCAACCTTGTGGGCAACTTGGTGGCCGGCGGAATAGCCGAGGCGGGCGCGCAGCAAGCCGGCGACCTCATGCAAGATCTCAAAACCGGGCACTTGCTCAACGCATCGCCTCGAGCGCAGTTTGCCGGCCAAATGATCGGCAGCGTTTTCAGCATATTTGTCACAGCCGGCGCATATCTGCTGTACAGTCGTGTATATGAGATCCCGGGCGAGCAGTTCCCTGTGCCTACGGCGCAAGTATGGCTGGACATGGCACGTCTCGTCAACGGACATCCATTGCCCGAGCACGTCACACCTGTAGCCATTGCATTTGCCGTGTTGTTCGTGGCATTGCCCATAGGAGCGGCACTTGTAGGGCGTAGCACAAGTGTACATATGAAGATTGGACCGTGGATGGTGCAAAAATCGACGGTGCAGCGGTGGTGGCCCAGCGGCATTGCGTTTGCCATGGGCATATACAACGCGCCAAACTTTACGCTCATGCGCGCAGTGGGTGCGTTTGTAGCATCCATGGTTACCGAAGTCATAGTTATGCGTACCCAACACGTAACGGATGAGCGGCAGCTGCGGCGCAAAATAAGCATACTGGCAATAATCATCGCCAGCGGATTCGTATTAGGCGAAGGCACATTGTCGTTTTTTATACTACTATCCCAAGCATTTTCCTAATAAAAAGGTTATACGGGGGCCACTCGGTTATCCGAAGCAGACTCTTGCACGCGCAGCAGCTCGAACGCAGACTTGCGCATAAGCGCCATAAACGCAACAAGCCGGCCGTTTGGATGCATGGGCGACTTTTGCGCCAGTTCGCGGTAAATGCCCAGCCCGTCTCCCGCCACCATCTGCGCCATCTCCAAACTCCGCGCCAAATTCTGCGGCACAAAGTCACGTGTCTCGTACAACACGCCGTGCAGCCTAAACACAACTTCCGGCACATAAAGCAAGCGCAGCTTTTGCAGCTCCGTGCAATCCTCGCCGTCTTGCACGTGTGTTCCCAGCCAGTCCACGTCCAGCACACGGCGCAGCAGCTGCTCCATACGAACCGTTGCGTCTATAGTGCGTTGCTTGTGCTCAAAGCTTTGCAATTTGTCGGTGGGCTGACGGCACACGGTCTCGGCCCACGATGCGTAAAAGGCGAGTGCGTCGCACAGGCTCAATATGTGCATGTACTCGCGGAACAGCGGCGTGCTTTCGGTGATCCATTCGGGCTGCACGAAATCCGCAGGCAATGAGTTGAGCAACACTGTTGCGGCGTTTGTGCGTCCACGCAACAAGAAATGGCGCGAGAGGGTGCATACTTGGGCTAGTGCGTATGGATATAGGTGGGAAGAGCTCGTCGTCCACTCGAGCGCCCGTACTTGGCGTTGCTCTGTGTCCGTGATAGGCTCTGATGGTTCCGACAGTTCGAACTGATCAGACGGATCAGACGAATCAGACGGATCAGACGAATCAAGCAAGTCGTCTGGTTGCACGCCGGCCAATGTCGCCGCCCGACACACTGCATGTGTATCCAGTCCATGCCGCTCTGCACGCTGCAACAACTGCATGCGGTGGTCGCGCGATACATTCAGCATTTGCACAAACTGCGCGTACACATGAGTTTGCCGCTCCGTGGGCATTTGGGCCACATACGCAGCCACCAGCTCATCATGGTCACAAGCCAGCCTGTCCACATACGCTTCAAGCACGGCAGACACAGCAGGCTCGGGCAGCTCAGCACCCGATTGACGTACACACAGCGAGGCATGCGCCACCACGCGGACCATCCGAACGTCGGTCTCAGGGCTGAGAGCCTGAGCAAACTCTTCCACATACTCGGCAAACGTATTAGTGGCCAGTGCCCGCTGCAGTCTGCGCAACGGATCCCGAGCCTCATTCTGTACACAACCGTCCAAAGACTCCACAATATCAAACACCTGCGCCATGTCTGTAGCGCACGTCCGGCGGCTCTGCACGTGGGCAAACGACGTCGCCGGCGCCTGCTCGTACACACACGCACCGCGCAGCCCGTGGTCCATCCGCATCTCAATAACAGCATTGACGTGAGCCCACACAAAATCATTCCACGTCACACATACAGTGAGCACCTCGTCCACACGTCCACTCAGCGCCGCATACAGCGCACGTTCGTACGAGTCGTTGCCAGTGTCGTGAGCAAGCGCTGCGCATGCGTGTTTCCACAAATTGCGGTTGATGTTCCCGCCCACACGGTCTGTGGACTCTGCGTCTTCCAGTTGTGGGTCGCGCCAGAATAGGCCGCCTTTCATGCTGGCAGCGCGCCATGGCTCGTCGCTCTCCACACACAACGCCATTGCGTCGCTCATGCGGCCACGCCGCACGTACTCAAACAGCGTACGCAGGAGACTGGTTGTGTATTCGTGGTCTTCGATTGCAATGTCACGCCGCTGCCGAGACGACGCGTCAGGATCAATATCGGTTACCAGTTGCGTGGTATCCGACATTGCATTGCTGTCTGCTGTATCCTGGGTGCGGATACTGCGCCGTGTGTAGAACAAATATCCTTTGCGCGTTTCCACCGGCTGGAACTCTCGTGCTGTGTCTTCGAGCCACCGCCGGACTTCCACGTACTCGGCCAGTTGCCCGTCTCTTTCGAGCAGGTCTTGCGCACGGACAAAGTCTGAAAGTGTCGCGTCATCGTCCGTGCTTGCATCCATATTATCGTCCATGGCTACGTCACGACGCTGTTGCCGTTGCTCGTAGAGTCGCGCGAGCAAGTCCCACGTGTCGCTCTCTGATTGCCACCATTTGCCGTCGTGCCGCTGCTGTGCGCCCTCGGCCCCAAACAGCACTCCTGACGTTGCGTTGGCGCTCCTACAGAGTTGCTAATTAGTACACATGTTCTACTCTCTATCGTTGGTCAATTTGTCAAGGGGCTTACCGCTGCTTGGTTAGTTGCTTGTATACGCGTGCTGCAGACGCTCCGCGGCTGACATCTCCGCCCAACTCCCGTCCTTCTACCACCAACGCAAACTCTGCAACAAGCTCTGTCATTTCAATCCACTCTTTCCGTATAAAAATAAACAACTAGTTTGCAAGTAGAAAAATACAGCTGAACATAATAAAAGTTGGTTGTGAAAATCGGCTAATCAAATTCCGATCACATAATGCTAGCGTTTAACATCCCTCACTTCAGTGTCTACCAAATACCCAATGTTAATGCTTTATTAATTTACCAAGTTGGAAACCCTAAACATCAATGTTGAAACTAGTTATATAAATCAACCACATTCTTTACTATTCCTCGTACTCATAATGGCCAAAGCCAGACGTAAACACCTGAGCAAGTACTCCATCAGTGCTACTTTCATCTTTAAAATAGTAAGCCACCCCATTTTCTAGCGAGTTGAAACTGGTTTCATCAAGCGTTTGCCAGACCTCTTTATCGGTTAGCTTATAATGCAGTGTGCTCCCGGTCAGATTCAACTTTTCTTTCATTGAATCAAACCCTTTATCAATAATAATAATATCAGGAATAAGCGAGTCTTTATCCATGGCTGTTAGTTTGGTGTTGATGAGCGTAAAATGTGTAGTAAAGATGCAAACCCCAAGGCTAGTATAAAACAATTCAAAACCCACTATTTAATAGTATAGAAAAAACTAGAGGAAAGAAAACTGGGACACTTGCTTGGGCTTTCAATTTGCCTTGTTTTAAAGCAAGCAAATGAGACTTTGTTGGAACCCATGGCCAATGCACCTAGCGTTTGCTACAAAGAATCCTTTCATGCCAAATCACACATTTGGCCCACAGTCAACCGCCTCCAAGTCTTCCTTTCCTCGTGCCCACCTTCCTACATCCTACTACTTGGTTGTATGTTTATTTAAATATATTTAAAACTAATGAATGCAACACGTACACAACTATAGAAACAGCAAACGCCAACGTATATTTATAGCATGTGTACTATTTGGCTATAAAAGTAGACTGTGTATTTTCCACTTTTTCACAAATTACTCTATACATTGTACCAGCCTTTAGAGCATCAAAGCTACTATGCGTAAGAGATTCAAAATCAGGCTCCTGGCCAACCTCGCAATAACGTATTTCTACTGGAGATTCCAAAAAGAACGTAAAATTGGTGTACCCTTTAGAGAGATACAACGACTTATTGTTATAGTCGCATCTGTAAGTATTCCAATTTTCATGCATGGTTAAAAGGCGATATAGAAGAATAAAACGTTTGTTAGTAAAGAGTGAAGAAAAGGCAAATGGAGGCAAGAGAAACAATTCGTCCCTTATAAAAGTGCAATGCCTACACGGGAAAAGGACTAACACACTAGTACTTCACATGACACATACACCCGTGCGAACACATGCCAACTACATCATTCTAGACTTGATGTTTTAATTGCCATAAACTGCAAACAAGTTCACATACCATCGAAACATAAATGAAACTAAATGTTTAAAAGCCACGGCCCCACGGCGTGCTCGTCGACCGCGCCGGCTTGCGAGCAGTGGCCGGCGTGCCAAACGACATTGTGACAGGCGGCGCATCGTTTACAAACGCTCCGGGAATAGTCAGCTCCGGCACATTTTCCGGCAACAACGACTGGGCAGCCGTCACATCTTGGTACACACGCTGCGCTGACTTTACGCGGTCATGCAATTGCGCAGTCTGCGCATCGACCCACTCGAGTGACGTCAAATGGGCGTTCAAGATTTGCACGATTTGCGCAAACGGATCAGAGCGTGCATCGGATGCAGGCGTGGCGCTCGACACTTCGTTCACGTCCTCGACCAGCGTGGTGAGACGCCGCGCCAGCTCGTCCAGTTGCTGGTTGAGCCGCTCGGCAGATGCATAGACGTGGCCGCGTTCTTCGTCGGCCGACATCGCCACATTACGGCCGGCGGGCGGAGCTGTTCTGCGCACAATACCTTGCACACGCCCCTCGTATGTATCGAGCAGCGCACGAAGTGCACTTTGCTGCCCTTCCATGTGCTCCAGGCTCTGGTCCAACGCCGCTTGCTCTGCCTCCACGCCCATCGTCGCCTCGTATAGCTCGGTAATGCGCTGCCCCTGCTGCACCAAAGCCCCGTCCCAGTACCCAACTGTACGAGCCTGCGTATGGAACGCCCGCGTCTGCGTTGCCAGCTCGGATGTCCACATTTGCGCAATTTCTTCGAGCGTCTTTCCGCGCAGTGCGGAGTTGGCCAAGTCGGCTGCTTTCTCGGTAGGCACTGATGGGGGCTGCGATGTTTCGCTCTGCTTGCCTGCGCTAGTTGTAGCCGTGCTGGTCAACGTTGTGCTGGCAGCAGCCGTGCTAGGCACAGTTGTGCTGGCGCTGACCGTTGGTGCCGTAGACAGCTTGAACCCACCAAGTCCAGTCCCGGCCGTCGGATCCGCTGGTGCCGATGACGTGGCCCCAAACGAAACAGACTTTGTCTCGGCCGATGACGTAGCCCCAAACGCAAGGGGCTTTGAGCTACCAGCCGCCGTGCTCGGCGTCGCCGCGCTGCCAAACCCAAACCCTGTCTTTGCAGGTGCTGCTGCGGGTGCCGCTGTGCTGCCTAGCCCCGACAATGCACCAAACGCTGGCGTAGCTGCTGCGGTGGCTCCAAACCCGCCAAACGCAGGTGCTGCCGGTGCTGCTGCCGCCGTGGAACCAAGACCACCAAACGCTGGAGCTGCCGGTGCTGATGTTGCCGGCGCTGCTGTCGGCGTGCCAAACGAAAACCCACCTGCCTTGGGCGCTTCTGTCTTGGCTGCTCCAAACAAACTACCGCCAGATGCTCCACCCAACGAAAACCCCGATGTCTTGGGTGCCTCAGTCGCCGCTCCAAACGAGAACCCGCCAGCTTTGGGTGCCTCGCTTGGCGCCGCTGCTGTCTTTGCTCCAAACAAACTACTGCCTCCACTGCTTCCTAAGCCAAGCCCTCCAGACGTCCCGCTGTTCTGCCCAAACGAGAACCCGCCTGTTTTGCCATTGTTTGCCGCATTAAACATGTTGTGTTGATTGATTGGAAAGAAATGCAGCTATCGCGTTTTGTCACTCGTATCGCCTCAGTATACAACAACCAACAACAAAAACGCAAAACTAGCAAATAAAAATGAAAGTGTTTAATTGAGAAATAGAAAAGAGTAAACAATAAAAAAGAGAGCCTAGAAAAAATGGTTAGACAAATGCTAGCTCCGTTTAATCAGATCCGCGTGCCCTGATCGGCTCGTACGCATAGCCTACCATCCACACAAAGTAGCTGAGACACAGAATCGAGCCCTTGAAGTAGTTGGCCCGGCCCTCAATCAGCATATACGTTAGAAGGAAAACGCAGAACAAAATGGCAATCAGGTCCCAGCGCGGGAACAGCAGCGCAAACACGTATGCGCTGGGATCAGTGGGCAAATGATGGTCTGCCAGTGCACGCACTCCTAATGGCGCTGACATCCAGCGCACTGCCAGAGCACGCAGTCCGTCGGTTGGGCTGGTGACAAAGTCTGGCACTCCATAGTAGGCGCTAAACGCTACCAAAATCGGAATCTGCAGCAGCGCAACCTGCACCGTATACGCATTGGATATCTCGATAGACAGCGCAATGTTGTTCTGGATAGCAAACGCAATTGCGTTGAGGAACTCGGTGACGTTGGGCACCAGCGCAAACAGCGTCAAGCCAATGTACTTTTCCGGGATTCCCACGCCCTGAATCACCACATCTACCGTGTCTACCAGCACCTCAGCTACCAGCGAGAATATCACCGTACACGAACACAAAATAAACGCAGACTTGGCCTTGCTCCAGTTTGGCGCATCATGGCCATGTCCACCGCCGTCGCCCACACCCTCGCCGTCTGCCACATGCTCCAGCAGCGCCAGATCCGGAAGCTGATCGTCAGGGTCTGCTGCCAGCACGCGTGGCAGCTGCGACAGCGGCGGTACGTTGGCCATTGACGACGGCGCATCTGCCGCATTGTGCGGGTGATACGACGGCGACCTAGCAATCCGCGTTGCTGACATGCGCGGCGTAATCGATGCCGGTGCTGCGTCATCGTTAGCTGCTGTGCCCTCGGTCACATCTGTGCTGCTGATCGCCACTGTGGGCAGCCCAGTCTCACCGGCCTCAGCGCGCGTGCGGTGCAGACGCTGTGCCAGACGCGCATTGGCGTCGGCACCTACTGTGCGGCGGAACAGCTCCAGTACGTGTCGCAGAATCGGATTGGTCGTGTTTGGGCTTGAGTAAATGTGCTTGACATGTGTCTTGAGCGAGAACCACAGCGCAATCAAGTACGCCAGCGGCAGAATCGCCGTACAAAAGTACATGAATGGCCGCACCGTCGTCTGATAAAATGGATCGTCCAAAAATCCGATATTGACCTGGCGGCAACGGCGTGTGCCAGCGTCCTCGTCCTGGCACTCAAACTCAGGCACAGCGAATGTGTGATAAAATAGAGTCGGCGCAAACGCACCAATGATGGACATGATGACCAGCGTGGCCGTGACCTCTGCGCTCTTGGCGTTGAAGCGCTGCACTTTGTGCTTGATGCCGCCGGCAATCATGCTTGTGCCTGGCATTAGCATCAGCCCGGCCAGCAGCGACCCAATCAACGCGCCCTCAACCAGCCGCGCCTTGCCCTGCGTCAGCGCAATCGAGTACAAAATCACCTCTACAATCGAACCAAACGTCGCGTTAATCACTGCACCCAATCCCAGCGATGACTGCGCGCTGATCGAACTGACTGCCTGCCCAATAAAATATGCCAGTGGCACTGTTGACACCAGACACATTGGGAACAAGACTGCTGGCTGCACTAGCACGTGTTGATGATTTGTCAGCGGCGCCAAGACAAACGCCGCGAGTAGCACAAATATTGCCAGCGCCAGCATATCGTAGAACAGAATGTTGACTCCATCCACCGTATACTTGTAGTAGTACCATCCCACCGCATCGTTCGTGCACAGCAGTACCGTTGGCGCCGGCTCCTCTTCTGCGTCGCCTGTGTCGCCTGTGCCGACAACCTTGACTGTTGGCAGGTCGCCTGACCGGAAATGCAGTGACAGCGGATCGCGCCACAGGTACCGAGCCAGAGTGTGTGTTAGCTTGCCCATCGGGATCGAAAACACAGCAAACCATGACACTGCCGACACTATTATAAGCGCTGGGTTCAGCACTACCACCAACAGCACATAGAACACTCCACGACCTAGCATCGTCTCGCGCTGGAACTGCACGCTGTGTCCAGGCCGTGGCGTCGACTGTCCACTCAGCAGAGGCGCATCCTCATCGTCGTCATTTGCTGGCTCACGTATGCTGTCGGATCCGCTGTGGCGACTGTCCTTGATACGCTCAACGTACCGCCCAAACGGCCATAGTAGGTACCAGCCCAGGCCAGCTGCCACACGCGCATAGCTGCGGCCGCCTCGCGGTACCAGAGCCAGCACTGCAGCAATGACCCAGCTCACCAGTAGCAGCCACCACCCCGCCAGCACCATCCACGCAATGTTACCGGGCTTCAGGTACTGACGTGCTGACCGCAGAGGCCGCGCATGTAATGCCATAAACGCTGCTCGCGTAACCGACCGTGATTTTTTGTACAGCGCTGGCTTCCAAATCGGTAGTCCGAACGGATGCCGCGTGTTGAGCGCCTCTTGCCGCGCCCGCACATTCGATCCGTCGTCATCTGGCTGTTCAATCGCCTCTGAACTGCTCGAGCCGTCGCTAGCCACCCGCCTGCGCTCGGACTCATCACCGCTCGAACCGTCGTTGATCATCACCTGCACCCGTCGCCCTGTGCTGCGTCGAGCTACTGCCGGCTCCTGCATCGACATGCGTCGGCTGTCTGCATACATTCTGCCCTGCCGCCGATGGTGCCGGTGCCGGCGTGCGCCCGCATGCTCGCCCGAACACGAGCTGGCCGTAGAGCACGACGCTGAGCCAGACTCGCTGTAGCTCTCCTCCGATGAGTACAAATCGGTTCCTTCTTCGTACCTGACGCTCACACGCGATGCGCGCTGTTGGCTGGCCCGCCGACCCTGACGATGGCGGTGCCGGTGATGACGTCGCCCCGCGTCTACATCAATCGCTGTTGCCTCAAGATGTTCCCCTCCTTCTGGCAACGTCATTTTTCAAGCAGCCCTTGCCGGTATTACAATAATATGCCTCTGGTCTGCACGGCAAGATAGATAACAAAGAACAAGTCAGATTGCAAATTACAATTACGAAACAAAGAATAAGAAATAGTGCCTTTAAAATAAAAACACAAGGCCCGGGGGAAAACTGGCACAGGTTCACAAGATGCATAACAAATCGCAGATGATTTTACTGCTCAAACCCGGCATTTGTGCAAAGCTCGCATATGTGATGGCCGCTTATTACCCAATAATGCGGATGCCAAACAAGACGTGATATGGTTGCTTCTTGGCAGTTTTTCGCAAATTTACCCGTGCAGGCGGTGCGCGTCGCATTTTCCAGAGGAAATGCTGTGGCATCCGCCTACTGTGGACACTTGTCATGTGTTGTCACAGTGGATGTGTTGGACATATAATACTGAAATGTACAGGATGATTCGATTAATGCAACAAATAAAATTGATATTTTTGATCGTTTGGTATTTGTAACTTTATAAATTGCTTTCTATCTACTTGCGCATGTCGAGGTACTGCTGCCAGCTCTTGACATCGACTGGGGTCTCGATGTTAAGCTCCTGCGACCCATAGAGAGCAGTCGCCGTGCCCTGGGGCAGCGCCTCCAACGCATCAACAAGCATCTCGGCGCACCGCTGGTCGTTGACAAGTGGGATGCCAAAGTCAACAGCCATACGACGCATCGCGTAGTTCGAGTTGGCCTTGTCAGACGGACGCAGCTTGGCCAAGTTCACCACAAGATCAATGTTGCTGTCAAACACAGCATCGCGCAGCGTACGGCGGTTGTCATAGTCGAACTTGATGACCTTAACACCGGATACGCCGCCGTCGGCCAGGACTTGAGCGGTGGCCTCAGAGTCAGTCAGCACAGGGTAGCCGGCGGCAGCAAAGTGCTTGGCGACCTTCTGGGCAATACGCGTCTCAGTCAGGTTGTCAATGCCAACATACACCGACTTGCCGGGCGCCGGCAGACGGAAGCCATTGGTGGACAGGAGCGACACCAAGTATGCCTCCTCGGGCGTCTTGCCAAAGCACGCAACCTCACCAGTCGACGACATCTCAACACCCAGGAACGGATCAGCGCCAGCCAGACGCGTCCAGCTGAACTGCGGCACCTTGATCGCAGTGTACGGCCACTTGTCTGAACCCTTCATCAGATCAACAGGCTTGGGCACGCCCTCGCCGACGATTGCACGCGTCGCTGCCTCAACAAAGTTGGAGTCCATGACCTTGGACACAAATGGGAATGACCGCGATGCGCGCAGGTTGCACTCGATGACCTTGAGATCTGGGTGGTCGGGAGTCTGCTCATTCTTCTGCATAATAATCTGCATGTTGAATGGTCCGGAGATTTCAAACGCACGTGCAACCTTGTTGCCAATGTCTTTGACACGCTCAAGAACCTCAGCCGACAAATTGGCCGGCGGCAGAATGAGCGATGCATCACCCGAGTGCACGCCAGCATCTTCAATGTGCTCGCTGACAGCATGCTTGATCAGCTCACCGTTGGATGCAACTGCGTCAATGTCCAACTCGCGGGCGCCACGGATAAACTTGGTCACAACCACTGGGTGCTCAGGGCTGACTGACGCCGCCAGCTCTAGGTTGCTGCGCAGTGCCTCAGCGTCATATGCAACGTTCATTGCCGCGCCCGACAGCACATATGATGGACGGATAAGCACTGGGTATCCAACAGCATCAGCAAATTTCTCGGCATCGGCCACACTGACCAGCTCCTTCCACGCAGGCTGATCGACGCCAATGCTATCAAGGATCTGGCTAAAGCGGTGACGGTCCTCGGCCGCATCAATCTTCTCAGGGCTGGTGCCCAGAACCTTGACCTCATTCTGGTGCAAGCGCAGCGCAATGTTCTGTGGCAGCTGCCCGCCCACACTGACAATCACACCGCCAGCAGTCTCCATCTCATAGATGTCGCGCACACGCTCATAGCTCAGCTCGTCAAAGTACAAGCGATCACACTCGTCAAAGTCAGTCGACACGGTCTCAGGGTTGTAGTTCACCATGATGGTCTTGTGGCCCAGCTGCCGCAGCGCACGGATTGCCGACACACCACACCAGTCAAACTCCACTGACGAGCCAATGCGGTACACACCAGAGCCCAGCACCATCGTACCATGCTCGTTAAATGCAACGTCATCAGTAGCAGCATTGTATGTGGTGTACAGGTAGTTGGTTGGCGCCGGGAACTCACCAGCCAGCGTGTCGATACGCTTGGCAAATGGCCGCAGCCCAAACTGCTTGCGCACTGCACGCACGGCATCCTCATTGCTTCCCATAAGCTTGGCAATCTGTGCGTCAGCAAAGCCCATGCGCTTGGCTGTCTCGAGCTGAGCACGGCCCAAGTTTTGCAGAGTCTGGTGCGGGTCCTTGAGCGCCTTGTGCACCTTGCAGATGTTCTCAAGCTTGTACAGGAACCAGCGGTCAATGCGGGTTAGCTCGTGCAGGCGCTCAACAGTGTAGTCACGCTCAAGCATCGCGTATGCCAGGTAGAACAGACGGCGGTCCGTTGGGCTGCTCAGCATCTCGTCCAGCTCGCTCTCCTCCTTGGGCATGCACTCGGCTATCGGCGCAAAGCCTGCAAATGACGGATCCACCGACCGAATTGCCTTCTGCAAGCTCTCCTCAAACGTGCGACCAATCGCCATGACCTCGCCCACAGACTTCATGCATGAGCCAATGTCGCGGCTGACATGGTTGAACTTGCTCAGATCCCAGCGTGGAATCTTGGTGACAACGTAGTCCAGGCTGGGCTCAAAGCATGCCGTGGTTGTAGTGGTCACACTGTTCTGCAGCTCAGGCAGCGTCCAGCCCAGACCGATCTTGGCTGCAACAAACGCCAGCGGATATCCAGTGGCCTTGGACGCCAGTGCCGAACTGCGGCTCAGACGAGCATTCATCTCGATGACACAGTACTCTAGGCTGTGCGGGTTCAGCGCATACTGCACATTGCACTCGCCCACCACGCCCATATGACGAACAATCTTAATCGCCGCTGTGCGCAGCATGTGGTACTCTTCGTCGCTCAGCGTCTGGCTGGGCGCCACAACAATCGAGTCTCCCGTGTGGATGCCCAGCGGATCAAAGTTCTCCATGTTGCACACAGTCACACAGTTGTCTTGCGCGTCGCGCACCACCTCATACTCGACTTCCTTCCAGCCCTTCATGCTGCGCTCCACCAGGATCTGCGGGCACAGCGACAAACTCTGGCTGGCCAGTGCCTGCAGCTCAGTCTCGTTGGCCGCAAACCCAGATCCGAGTCCGCCCAGCGCATATGCCGACCGTACAATCACCGGGTACTTGATCTCCTTGGCTGCGTCCAGCGCATCCTGCACGGTATTGACGGCCGTCGACTGCGCTACTGGAATGTCAATGTCCTTCAGTGCCTTGGCAAACAGATCGCGATCCTCCGACAGCTCGAGCGTGCGCACTGATGTGCCCAGAACGCGCACGTTGAACTTTTCCATAACACCCATCTTGTCCAGCTGCACACCGCAGTTGAGCGCCGTCTGCCCGCCGAACGCAAGCATAATACCGTCCGGCCGCTCCTTCTCAATGATCTGCGCCAGGTACTGCGGTGTCACTGGGGCAAAGTAAACGTGATCCGCCAGCTCGTGCGACGTCTGCACTGTAGCAATGTTCGGGTTCACCAGAACTGTCTCGATGTTCGCCTCCTTGAGCGCCTTAATCGCCTGCGAGCCTGAGTAGTCAAACTCACCCGCCTGCCCGATGCTCAATCCGCCGGAGCCTACCACCAGCACTTTTTTAACGTCAAGCTTGGCCCCCGTGCGTGCCAGCTCAGATGCCGCCGCCACTGCATCATTCGGCGCCGCATGCACCCGCGCACCGCTAAAGTTACGCCGTCCGACGTACTGGGCCGACGCTACAGGCTTGGCCAACCCGCCTAGTCTAGGCATCAGCGGATTCAGTCTAGAGGCAAATGCCGGCGAATCGCGCGCCTGGTGCAACGACCGGCGCTGAACCTGCTGCATCCCAGATGCTGCTGCCGTCACGCCCGTCTTGCGCAAACGTCCGGCTGCTGAAACAACAGACTTTGCTACCAATGCGCGTGCACTCAACATGATTTAGATTTTAAAATAGTGATGGCTTGAAGTTTGAGTATGTTTCGGAAAGCGAAAAGCGAATTCAAATCAGCGTCTTCCAGACCTGGTCGGCGATATAGTCAGAGCAGGTTGTGTCGTTGGAGTGAGTATACATAGAACTCCCTCAAGATCGCAATATGGCTTAATCTTGCTCTAGTATAATACTATATAAAGCAAGCACTGGAAAGAAAATTTGGAGAAAAGGAAACCTTGCCTTGCGTTTGGTGCGTTCCTGAGGATCCGGCATTATTACAGTTTGGCATATACAAATTTTTTGTTTGCCGTATACAAATTAGTCATTTACAATCACCCACTAATCACGATCAACACTTTGCAGCACGGCTTAATCCACAGCCTGCGAAAAGAAAGCGTCCAACTCCACGGCTCGAAACCACGCGAAATTTGATCATTCTTTTTGATTCTATTCAGAGTTAGCTATTACAATGGCGAGCGGTACGGGTGGGTGAGGAGTGCGCTGACTTGTGGCTGCGTATTGCCTTCAACTCGGGCACTGTTGCTTAAAAATAGACTCTTCAAACTCGTCTTTGCAATCTGCAAGCGTACATCAACGGGCTTTGAGACGCCGTAGTGATATACCCAAACCTCCCGCTGACAATGTGCATCATAGCGTGCATGTTGAGCGAGCAACGACTGCTTTAGTGTGGTAAAATGTTGCTAATTGACCTTTCTGTAAATGGGAAACATTCTCATGGCAATTGTCAGGCGATTCTGGATGCTGAGCTTAAGGAGTAGTACAACACTATCGGGCTATCTCCACCTGACAATTTTGCCACAAACAACAGCCTATTGTTTTATCCAGTTCTCCCCGCCATTGCTTTCCCCAGCCAGCGCCACCAAAATAAACAAACAAGAATGCTGGCTTTAGAAGCTACTAAATCACGCTACTAAACAAGATTGGGCTGGTATGTGGCTGTCGCAATTGAACATGCGCTTTGAATGTGGTTCTAAATAAGCTAGCTTGTTTTTGCCACCCGTTTGCCTATTCGGGTCACATCCAAGTTGGATGATCGAAACAAACACACCACTATTTCCTACTTGTGGATGCATTGAACATCCCAATCCATTTTGTAATTGCAAAGTAATGACAAGCGGAGAATGAAATCTTTTTGGGGGACACGGTGCATAGCGGCCTGCGCAGAACTGTGCTGAGTATCCGTTTGCTCTTGGAAAAACAAACCGACTGACAATGCAGCCACCTCAATTAATAACCTTGTTCTCACTGCCAAATTTGTATGTGTCTGTATGTGCCACGAGCGTACATTAACAATAATTGCACCATTGCTGCGGAGTGCAGAAACAAACAAGAGAAAACAAGAGCAACCACCAAAATAAATATGCTTGTGTTTGGTTTTCACCATTCTAGTGCACTTGCCGCATTAATAGCGATTATCTATAAGCTATTTCCGGATTCGATTGCGGCTTATCGGTTTTTTGATAGAAATATATTCCAACTTTTTGGAGCTTGTGTGATCCCAAAATAGCATGTAATTACATGCGCTGCTTATTGCTGCTGTGAATCCACAATGTATGCCCAATTGGGCTTATTGAAATTGACACTTTATTAATCTGACATGCACGCGGTTTATTAAGCAATACGCATCCATATTTGGCAAATCCAAGGAGTCGACGCTGTTTTCCGGCATTTAAACTGAGAATAATGTCACTGTGCTGAAAATGCTGTTTTAATGTGCATGCATAATTGCTTGTTGCGTCACTATGTGGCCTCATGACACTGTTTGGCAAAAATAAAACAATTATTACAAGCTGTTTATTAATAGTGCAAACAACATGCTGAAATAGCAAATATTGCATGTGTTATACGAAAAAAGAAGCCGCAGGACATGTGTACAAATGCTTGTCAAAAATGTGTTTATTGTCTAGATATCAGCCTGAAACAACAAAACACCCTATTGCGCAGTTATATAGACAGAAAACAATTAGGCCCGAGCCATGAATACATTGGAGGGCGGGTCAGAAGACTGCGGATCCGCGACAGCTGCCAAGCCTAAAAATACAATGTCACACAACAAAACTCTAGCCGAGCACTATTCGTCTGATTGCAACTTTTTCTGTACACCTGCCAGATGCACGGCTGAACGAAAAAGTAATTGTGCGCCATGTATTTGTTTGCTGCACTTTTTATAAAGTGCAATTACTTGCCGTGAATAATTAACGCGGGCATAAATCTCATGCTCCCAATCTAGGAAAAAATAGATTCGGCAAATGTAATTCAAAATGTAATTAGAAACGTCACCACACTAGCTTTTTATCTTGCCAGCAACCGCCACTTGTTTTCTTTGTATCAGACAAAGGAATAATTTGCCAACTTTTCTGTATATATATGTAAGGAGCAGATGATGCAGAGCAAGACAATAGCAAAAGGGAGGAAGGAGTGTAGAGGCACCGAGATAAGGACGAATTTATTTTCTTTTTGTCGAATAAAAATGGCCTGGCAAGATTTCAAATAGACATTGCCTACATATGCATTTATGTAATTAACCGCAAAACAGACAAACAAGTACGCATGTCCATATGTGGTATGTAGGGAGTGAGCGACTCGTTCAATTCAAGAGAGTGAAGCTCAGCACCACTGGCAGGCACGTAAAATGCATGTGTTTCTGTTGGGAATCCACGCAATGTGCATGTGGTAATGCGGGCAGCAGGAAAGGGACGTACCACATAAAATGAAAATTTGCTGGTCAACAATGCACCATCAACCGCTCATATATCCCATTTTGGCCCAGAAAACGGCCAAGGGGCGCCATATGCAGCCCTTTTGTTTGTCAAAGCTGCTTGACATAATGGAATGATATGTGGACAGGGCACCTTTTCTGGTGTCTGCCATGATAGCCATCAGCAATATCTGCACACTCATCGATTTTCGCTGAAATAAGACGAGAGGCTATTTGCGCACAAGGCACATTTTAAGAATGCGGGCGTAAAAGCAGAGAGAGAATGGCAGCTAGGTCCGTCTGATTCGGCCAATTCTGATGGCTTGGGCTGCATTTGGCAATGTCCAAAAGTAAGAAGGCATTTATTCATGTATGAATGTGTATACATGAACAATTGTAGAGCTAGACTGCACATGAAAAACAGGGCTTGGTCGGAGATTTGCGGGTTTGAAGAACAAGCGCGTCACAGCAGGCGTTCTGTCAGACTTTGGTTTCCCACACACGCAGCAACTGACGATCGCGTAGCGCCTCCAAATCGCGTTGCACTGTGAATCGGAGCGGGCAACAGTACATATCCTGTTCCATTTGTTCTAATTACATGCGCACTTGTATTTACAAGCAGCGTGCGCATGAGTAAAGTGGGGGAGAAGCGAATTGCCGAATGGAACGTGGTTGCTGCAAAATTGAAAGTCTCAGACAGACAGGAGCAATGGAGAAGCCCAGGCTGACATGAGCAATGTAAAAACCTGGGCTGGCATGATCAGTGCAAAAGCCCGGGCTGACATGAGCAATAGAAAAAGCCTATGCCGACATGAACAGTGGATAACAAGCGTGGAACAAGTAAGAACTGCAAATGAGCAGAAAGGGGGACGGCGAAAGCCCGGGGTGTTTGTCTCCCGGCGGCAGCTCCCCACTGGGGGTGGCTGGGGCGGCTGCATCTCCCAATTTCAAACACCGCCAGGATTGAAGACAATCCTGCCTGTTCGTCTCCGCGCTGGCAATAAACAGCGCCTGTCTGCTTTTGGACAGCAAACAAATGAGCCTGTGAAAGCAGTCTTCTGCGCACCGTCTGGCCATGTATTAAGCGCACAACACAAATTCTTCCCAATCCAGCCAAACATTTAGCACGCAACAAGAAAGGCGCGCCGAATGCGCCCGAAATCCACGCTTATGATTCTCGCTTGTTTATTTTACACTCCTCCTGCTGCCAGACGCCGTGCATCGGACATGCATTCATTTTTCATATAATTAGCATCCTATGCTTTGTGTCGTCTTTATTTTACAAGGTTTCTGTCATGGGCGAATAATAGCCAATCTGGCAAATACGGCGTAGCATTTCCTGTTCATGCTCTTTTTCCCGCCGAGCAATAAGAACTACATATAAGACGGCCACCGTTTTCTTCCAGACTTCTGCTTGTCATTATTTCTTTTTTGGTCAATATCATTTTCCAACCTCTCACGCTTTTTCGCCAGTCTACTTTTTGCAAGGCATTTATAGTCCTGCCACTGGCTACTTTATTTTGCAAGACATATATATAGTTCTGCTACCGGCCTCTTTTTACAAGGCATATATAGTTTTGCTACTGGCCTCTTTCTCTTCTCCGCCACGCTTGTAGTTATTCTCTCTGGCTCTTTTCATTCTCCTTAGCATACTCGTAACAGCTGCTCTTTTCTTTATACTTTTATATATTGAGCGCCTCGTCACTTGGTGCACTATTATTCTTCGACTTGCCAACAGCCTCCACCACTGTCACTATATAGCTTGCTTACCGGGCAGGTTGCGTATTATACTGTCTATAGACATTTCCACATAGGCTGATTCTTTATTCTTATTTTGCACTGGATTGTGCCGCTTAAATATCCATTGCGTTTCCGCTTACTCTTGTTTATTCATTGAACGCTAAAGTATTCTCTGGGCACCAAAAAAACGCATTTTCATTTCTCAGCACGACGCCATCTTTCTCTATTTAGCGTCGCACCTTCTGACACCCACTCACAAAGAACGATACTGGTTTTGAGAGCTGCAGCAAGCTTTGAAAGCTGAATTCAGGCACACTTTGTTTGCCATTTTCGTGAGCTGCATCCAGCATAAAGAAAGTAGCAGCTGATCACATTGTTGCACCGTCTTATTAATCCAACTGGCCATTCTCGTATATTTTACATTATTGGCAGAAACTGGACAAGAGAGTGGCACTTTTGGCTATCGCTTACATTTCTCACACATATACACAACTGCCAACCCGGGCTGCTCCGTCGCCGCTTCAGTTAGGCGTTTTGCCAAAGACTTTCGGCAGTTTTATTGCTTTTCGCCACCCCAGTCGCCACATTTGGAAACAAGGGCCCATCTCATTTCCGCCGCCTTGCCACATACACCTTTGCACTTTTCTATACACTAAAGCCTGCACAATGGCCACACACGCATCCGCCTCTCGGGCAGCACTCCACAGGCACTCGCTGGGAAATGAAGAGCGCAGCAGCTACACCAGCAGCAGCGCACTGCCAAACGAGGCCGAAATTAACAGTATGGATGTGGCTGAGCTTCGGCAGGCCATGCTTGGGTTTGTCCGTATGCAAAAGACAGCAAGCTCCGCCTCGCCGTCCATACAAGATGAGGCCATCAGCATCCACGCATGCTCGCCGCCGTCGCCTTATGCCTCAGCTGCGTCTCTGGCCGCAGCGTCCGGAGCTGATTTGCGACGCGCCCGCAAGTGGCACAGAAACGACTCGGATGCCTCAGCATCGCACCGGATGGGCATTGACTTATTGTTGAACGCATCTACTATCTCAGATCGGATGGATAGCCAGCTGCCCTCGCCGCCCACACATGCCAAGCGCTCGCTGTCGCCGGCGCAGCTCTCGTCGCCACTCATTGAAGATGGATGGCATGGCCCACACAGGCAAACACTGCCGCCTATCTCACAGATGGCTGGTCTGCATGGCGCCGACTATGTGTCTCGCCGTGCCTCGCCGCCTCCGCTACAAGAGTCGGGTAACTCGACATCGTCCTCATCAACGTCACTGTCAACCGTGGCATACGGGTCAGGGTTTCAGGGTCCGCTGTCAGCCCCAGTCGATACCTCGTTTGCTGTGGGTGCGATGGACACACCGTCGCTCAAGGCATACAAGATCTGCAACACATCAGCTCGGCCAATGGTAGCGACCAGCCATCCGTCAGGCGTTCCATATGCACACTCGTTCCCGCCGCCGTTCTCAGCTACGCGCTCACACTCTGGTGTCTCGCACCAGCCTTCTCCGCCAGAGTCGCAAAACAGCTCGCCTCTGGCTGTTGTGCCTACGCGTGGCCTGCACTATGCGGCATCGCCAGATAGCACTATGGCTATTCCCAGCTCGGCTGCATGTGTGCTTCCGCCAACAAGCGATATAATTGTGTGCCCGGATCTGTACCGCACGCAGCCAGGTCCGCGGTCGCCTGTCATGCGAGGCGGTGGCCTGCACTCACATCAGTACCGCCCCTACCCGCAGCCGCAATCTCATATTCCACAGACCTCGTCCCGCAATCTGTATACGCACGCTCAAGGCTACTTTGCACAGCGGGCACCATCGCCACGCCAGCATCCGCCAATGATGCCTTCGTCGCACCAGCAACCACCAATGATGTCGTCGCCGCACCAGCACCACCAGGCAATTATGCCGCCGCAGCCTGTGCCGCCGATTTCTCAGCAGCAGCACATATCCGTGCATATGGGCAGCCCGCCCAACGTTCCAGTGGCAATGGCGCGCAATGTCAGCAAGCCAAAGTTCAACTATGCCTTTTTGGACACCAAGCGGCCACGCGGGCCTTCGTCGCGGTGGACAGCTGATGAGGATGAGCTACTCAAGCGCGCCGTCAAGCAGTTTGGCGAGGACAGGCAGTGGGTCAAGGTTGCACAGCAAGTGCCTGGCCGCACCAACCTGCAATGCCGCCAGCGCTGGCTATGCAACATCAAGGCACAGGTCGAAAAGGAGCGCAATGCCGCCAAGCATTGAGTCCAACCCTTCTCTATATTCCACATAATGCGTTGTGTGGGTCTATATTGTCACATTTAATGTTTTTTCTCGCCCGCTTATTTACTTTTCGGTTGTCACATTTTCTTTTTTACAATTTATAAACTATTGTTGTATATTTGGGGCAGTTAGCAAGCTCCAACGGCAAATTACTTTTTTTTTACTTTGCAGTGCGTGATATGGCACAGGAAGGAATGAAGAATGTGTGTGAAAGATAATATGCACTTGCATAAATTAAATGTGATGTCGGAATGGTACAATGGTAATAATTGCAAACGCTGTAATAGAGCCGCGTATGGAACAAAAAAGCACCTGTAATATTCAAGTAGGGGTTTAAAAATAAGCATCTGTGCTCGGGTGGTTTTTTCGTTTTCCTTGTTCTGTATGAGCAAGAGCAGGTAGAGTGTGAGCAATTGTCCACGGCTGCATAAGGGTCTCAGGCGACAGTGGACAACAACAAAATGGAACACATGCTCAAGCAAACAAGTAATAAAGGCGAGGGGCTTGTTAAAGTGCCACGCATACAAACAAAAAATAAACTACTTGGCGGAATAAACTGACAACCCAAGGATACTGAATGAGAAAAAACGGGGGACTCTGGATACCTACCTCGCGATGATTTTCCAACAGCACACTACATGCATCCGAATAACGAGCAACACTTTTATTTATTATAAAAAGAAGATAGAAATGTGTTCTAGTACCTTGTCTTTTACAAATTTATTACAACTGCAATTGTAATTTAAAGTCGAGGATTTACATAATGCATAGTGAAAAAGATATGCATTGTTTTTGTGCGTTTGAAGTGAACGCTATAAACAATACAACTTTCTCAATGTACTGCTGTATATAGGCAACTGTATCTGTACATTTGCAAATAAAAAAGATGTGTGGATGGACAGAATGTGGTAATGCATTCAACTAGTTAGAATAAAGTGTATTTACATTGACAGATGACCCACCCGGCTGTTATTAACAAAGTGAAAGTGTGTGACATGTGCCGCCGCCTTTCGGAAACAAGTATACAAGCCCAACCACACGGAAAAAAAGAGGGATGCTGTTTTCCCTGCTCAGTCAGTATAATATTTAGCAAATGCTAAATATCTAGTTTTGAGAACACGAGCAACCAAGACAAGGTTTAAATAAGAAAGAAGGAGGAGGGTTGTTGCGTTGGTCAATCGTCTGTTCCGTGGGGCTTGATTTTCAATTATCCATTGTGCTCATTGTGCTATATTTCCCCAGATTGCTCCAGCAGATAAGAAAAATAGCTATAGTGGCAAAAGTAAAAAGGAGGCAACTGTTTTGTGGAACGGTTTAGATTGGGTTGTCAGGCTTGGGAATAGCCACTCTTGTCAGATTTGCACAACTGATAACAAGCTGTTGCATTTGAACATTTACTTTGTTTAGTAGTCTTGCATACAGAGCAATAAACGAACAAATCTAGTTGTTCTTTTATTCTATTGGTGTCGTTTCGATGTCAAAAAAACACATGCGCCATAAATAGCATTACGTGTTCGATAGGCGCATGTCGCTATGTATGGTTAGCTAGTGGCTTGGGTTCGTCGCGTTGATTTATTGTAAAGTGTCTTAACTAAATAAAACAGTTGTCGGAGTTGAGTTTTAGGGAACAGTGAACAAATTTTAGAAAAAGGATCTGTAAATTGCTGGATTTGGTTAAATTGCTAAAACATATTTGTGTTGTTCAACATTGACCAAAAAAGATATATAAATTATTTATGTATGCATCAAACGCATGAACGAGCAAACGCCGATTTGCAAAAGAAAAAAACACTTCATGCAAATATGCTTGTGCATCTCGTTTATTCGGCCAAAACGAACGCATGCATTGTTTTAGACATGATCAACTGTGAAGGTTATACTTGTGATTTTTACATATCCGTGATGTTGCTGCGGCCAACACATAATCGGCCCATGCTATGCAACAGAAAAAGATGAATGTGCGTTCGCTGAGGTGTTGACTGTCTTCTGCACACGCAGAGTTGAGCACCGAAAAGCTGACCTGGGTTCGGCAAACCGCCCCTCCGAGCTACACAAGCCCCAATGTTTTTGTTAATAAAATGTTTGTCAGTCTTTATCAAAAAACCCTCCCGCCACTCAAAAACACCCCCCGTTTCAAAAAAAGTAGATAATCCGAGATTACGCTTGATCGCGTTCAGTCCTTACTCCGGACCACTGCCCTCATTGCAGTCCCGAGCCATATGGCCCGTCTTGCCACAGTTGTAGCAAGCGCGGTCGCCCGATCTTCCTGAGCCCGTGTTGTCCGGGCAGTTTCTCGCAATGTGACCGGTCAGGTTGCAGACATGGCACGTACGCGTATCAACGTCGTCCTGCTGGCGGTCCGGGCAGTTTCTCGCGATATGCCCTGACTGGCTGCACACATGGCAGGTACGAGTATCGATATCGTCCTGCTGGCGGTCCGGGCAGTATCTGGCAATGTGGCCCGGCTGGCTGCACACATGGCAGGTGCGAGTGTCCACATCATCCTGCTGACGGTCACGGCAGTTTCTCGCGATATGGCCCGGCATGTTGCACACATGGCACGTACGCACATCCACGTCATCCTGCTGGCGGTCCGGGCAGCTTCTGGCAATGTGGCCCGGCTGGTTGCACACATGGCAGGTGCGAGTGTCCACATCATCCTGCTGACGGTCACGGCAGAACTTGGCAATATGGCCGGTACGGCCACACTGGTTGCACTCGTTCTGAGGCTTCGTGCAGCCCTTGGCCATATGGTTCGGCTTGCCACAGTTGTGGCACAGCGTCGACGGGCGCTTGCTGCGGGCACTGCGTG
>JANBRL010000013.1:0-13261 GCA_027577635.1 Coemansia sp. RSA 475 | reverse complement strand
GTGCAGCCCTTGGCCATATGGTTCGGCTTGCCACAGTTGTGGCACAGCGTCGACGGGCGCTTGCTGCGGGCACTGCGCGGAGCGTCGGTGGTCTCGCGCTCGGCAGCGGGCTTACGGGGCGCACGCGGGCTGGGGCAGTCGGCCGAGATATGGCCCTTCTCCTGGCAGTTGAAGCACGTCTTCACCGACACATCATGCGGCTCAGGACAGTCCTGGGACATGTGCCCAGGCTCTCTGCAGTTGTAGCAGAGCTTCTCGGTCTCGGTACAGTCGCTGGCCTTGTGCCCGACGTTGCCGCAGGTGTAGCAGTGGAGTGCCATGGTCTTTTCAAATTGCTATACTTTTAAAAGAAGATAACGGTCTGAAGTCTTTTAATTTAGTAGACCGAATTTGCTTTGGATGATGAAACAAGTACATAATTTGCAGACTGGGCTTACCTTATCTCGGTACTATAAACTCGATTCGTGGTAGTCAACTGCGTCCCTGATTAGCCTCTTCGCTCGTGCTGCTTGCTAATGATTCCCTAGCGTTCCTCTTCCTCTCGAACAAAAATATTATGCCAAAAGAATGTAGAAGAAAAAAACAATTCGCAAAGAAAAATTAGATTCACTTGTGTTGGGGGGATTTTTTGCAATCTTTTTTCTAGCCAACCAGACGTGACTTGGCGCAGACCACGTGTAGGCTTTGCTGTTGGTGAAGAACGGTACGCCGGTTTCAGCGTATGTTGTCCTGCAAAAATACTAGATCTGGGATGGACGCATGCGAATAGACAGGCACTTTAGCAATATTATATCGAAATTATACAACCGCCTGCTTCAAAGTGAGCGTGTGATCTGGCGCTTTTATCACCATCCTGTACATTATTCATCACCTTTCTCTTTCAATTCATTATTCTTTGGGCCAGCGCAGTATTGGAATTGGCTCTTTTCCTGTGCATCTAAATCCTGTATTCAAACTATTTCTCTTTCTGGCTAGCAGAGGTGCTCCAAAGACTCTAAAGAAAGTGACTCGCATATATCCATATTTTATTTAATCGATGGCTCAAGATGACGCTGGCGGAGCTTCGCCGCTGTCGCCGACTCAGCAGCGACAAAGCCTATCTCCAGAACCAGCGGGTACGTTCTTGACGGGGTCTTCACAACTGCCAATAAGGAGCTCAAGTGGCAGGGCCCGGCTTGCGTCTGCGCGCGCAGCACCTTATTCGTTGATACAGTCTCCGCGGTATTTGTCAGCCGGCGATATGGCAAACATTCCGCGGACAGCACAGTTTCACGCCGTAGGGATGCCAGCACGACACCCGCTGGGCGTGCAACTAGAGTCCATGCAGTCGGATGCATCAACAGACTCTGCCGATAGCGCGTCTGAACATGGGTCGGCAACCGCGGTGACGGCATCTGCGGCAACAGCAACCGAGAGCGAGTCGCCAACAACGCCGCAAAGCAGTGGTCAGGAAAGCTCTGCAGTTGCACCCGAAGAAGACGAAGATCTGGGAGCAGATCAGCAGTTTATAACGCCGACAAGGATGGATGAAGACAGCGGAGTAGGGGCAACAGGGCTGCTGAGCATTGCTGCTACGGCCGACATGGCGGTTGCACAGGGTGCGGCCAAGCGACGCTCGGCACCGTCGCCGCCATCAATGGACAGTGCCTCAGGCAACAACAGTAGTGGTAGTCTGGTCATTACAAACTGCCCAATATGCCTAGAGCCCATGCGCGAGGCATTTATGACGGCCTGTGGTCACTCGTTCTGCTATCAATGCATATCCCGACACCTTGCTGAGCGGGAGTCATGTCCTAGCTGCTTTCACGTGCTCGGGAACGATCAGGTGTACCCAAACTTTGCGCTAAACAAGCTTATAACTCAAATGGACGCGGCTGCAGGGCGGTCAGTCAACATTGTACAACAACTCCGCGACACGGTGGAGAGCGACGAAGTGCTAGATCCGCAGGACATTGACGCGTTGCTAGCGATGCTGCAACAGAAAAAGCAAGCCATACGCAATTCGGAGCGCCAGTTTGAGATGTCAATTCTGCGCCAGTTTTTGACCACAGCGCGGTTAAAGAAAGCTGCTGCGATAGAGGCACTGCGCAAAGAGCTGCGCCTGGTTGAAGAGGATTTGGACTATGTTGCTGACCAGCTCGAGCAGAACACGCCATGCGACGACGGGTACGGCGAATGTCGTCGACTGCCGAGATCAAATGTGCTTTCGCTGTACAGTCGAGCCCGGGCTGGTGACGCTGCCGGGGTACAGGTGCCAAACGACACATCGACTGAAGACACCACAACCATGCTTTCTGAGGAAGTGTCGGCGGCCAGCACCTCGTCCACGGCTCTCAGTCGAGCCAAGCACAGCCGCCGAGTCAACGAGCATTTTGACGACCTGGAAGCATACTACTTTAACCACCGGATGCGCAGAGCGGGCGACGAGGGCTTGGATGAGTTTATGGAGACCCTAACCACTGTCGCGCGGTACGAGCGGTTCCGCCAGACTGCCATGCTGCGCTACGGTGACAGCACGGCGAGCACTGCCATTGTGGCCAGCATTGAGTTTGACCGCGACGAGGAGATATTCGCCGTGGCCGGCGTGGCGCGCAAGATCAAAATATACGACTATGCGAATGTGGTTCAACAGGCCGACTCGTGGGATAATTTTAATGCCGACAAAGCAAATGTGCGGCAGACGCAGAGACCGGCGGGGCGGCAGGACTGGTGGGACCGCGAGAGCGATACTACTGACGACGAGCCGGTGCTGCCGTCGACGATGATGCAGTACCCAGTGGCCGAGTACACAAACCGGTCCAAAATCAGCTGTTTGTCGTTCAACCCGTACATAAAGGCCCAGCTGGCGTGCTCAGACTATGACGGCACTGTGTCGTTATGGGACGTGAATGCAGGAACACCGACAATGAGCCTGGGCGAGCACGAGAAGCGGGCGTGGAGCTTGGACTTTTCGCATGTGGATCCCACACGCCTGTGTAGCGGCAGCGACGATGGCAAAGTCAAAGTATGGACCACAAATCGTCGGTCCTCGGTTATGACCATCGAGGGCAAAGCCAACGTATGTTGTGTGCGGTTCAACCCGTTGCACGGCAACATACTGTGCTTTGGCAGCGCCGACCACAACGTGCACTGCTTTGACTTGCGGTCGCCCAAACATCCATTGTGTGTGTTCCGCGGACACCGCAAAGCAGTCTCATATACGCGGTTCTTGAGTCCCGACGAAATCATATCTGCATCGACAGACAGCTCGCTCAAGCTGTGGAGCATGCGCACGCAAGAGTGTGTGCGCACGTTTTCGGGTCATACGAACGAGAAGAACTTTGTCGGGCTGACGACGATGGGCGAAGACTGGATTGCATGTGGAAGTGAGAACAATACTATGTATGCATATTACCGCAATTTGTCGCATCCAGCGGTCACTCATCAGTTTGGCAACTGCAACTCGGTTACGGGTGCCGAGCAACCTGAAGATGACCCGTCGCTGTTTGTCAGTGCTGTATGTTGGAAGAACAAAACTAACACTGTTTTGTCTGCCAACAGTCAGGGTATTATAAAAGTTCTTGAGATGGTTTAGCTAGGTGTTCTTTGCTTTAGTTTATTCATGTCTTTTTTGTTAATCGTAAACATCAATACTAATATTTTCTTGAAAGTCTGTAGCTGAATAGCGCATACTGTGTAATTGTTATAATGAAAACTATAGTTTTGTTACACTGACCGTCTTTGGGCGGCGAGTGCCACATTTTGGTTTGCTCTGTGGGTGAGTGGCTATATGCAATTTGGTTCGGTTGACGCAACAGCCGACATACTTGCACATCCCTGTATGGCTAAACACTTAGGCTGCTGCGATTCTTCTAGGTCGCCGCTCTTACAGGCAGGCTCGCTTGTCGGTTCTAGTGCTCGAGCAGGCGTGTCAATCAATTCGCTCGACAAATTGTCTTTCTCGTTACAAACTTGTTCACGCTTTTTCAGCAATACATTTAACTGCGAGCTGCTCTTTGAAGAACGTTTAATCTCAACCACATCAGTTTTGTTGCTGCTAGATGCCACACTGTTGCTAGTTTTTTGAAGTGCGTGGTAAGCATACGACGTTACCATGAGGCACGGACTAGATGCACCCGAGCGTTGTATGTATGAGTCATTGGTTCCATCGAGGCTATAGCTGCTACCACTGTTTAGCATAAACACCTCTCTATTGCGAATAACAAACGGATTGTTAGCGCCGCCATTGACAACTAGCCCGATAGAGCCAGTATTGTGCCAGAAACCTCCACCATCTTTGGGCTTGGGTCTAAACAAACGCTTGAATGCCACTGTCAATTTTCTTGCTACAGATTTTATACCCGCTACAACTTTTGACTTGCACTCTGGTTTGTCCATCTTTTACCGCAATATTAAACTGTAGAATGGAAATAGTGAGAACAGGTAAAAAGTTAAACTGGCAATATAGAGTGCAAGCAACTGGACCTGTTATATGCTGCGGGCATGCCATGACAGTTGGCACCGACAAACTCGAGAAATAGTGCCGGTTTACTCGGTTCCACCCCGCGGTTGGCCATCCAACACCCAGTCATATGTTGTTTTCTCATTCGCCATGCGTTGAAGCTCTCACTGCCTGGTGCAGCTGTGGCTTTTTCGGCAAAAAGTAGCGGTTAATATTAAGTTGCGGCCAAAGCTCTGAAAATGTGACAATGATCTGAACGATCGGCTGGAGGTGCATGAACATTGTGCCACATTATTCGTGTTTTACAAAGTAATGCTATAAATCAACATGTTTTAAATAAAAACTACCTCTTCAAGTAATTTTATAATATATACTCTAATTGGTCCTAAGCTAAATTCTACACATGTCAAGCATATTTCAAATTGCAATACGGAGCTTATTTGATTGCTATATTATTCGGCGCTTGCAATGTCTATAATACGTCAAGTCAGCACATCACACTTTGTTGTTTTAGCCGTAAGCAAGCAGCACCATACACGGTATATATAGCTTCTACTTTTTCCTTACCACTCTCTTTTGTTATATAGGTCTTTTTAAATATGCGCCATTCAAATACTTCTTCAGCAATTAAGAAAGCTGTAAAGAATATTGCTGCTCCATTCAAGCAGGCATTTATGCACAAAAATAAGGAGCGCAGACTAACTTGTCAGAGCGATACTGCGCTTGAGGATAACTGGGTGCTGATGCTATCGGATGACATGGTTTCTACGTCTAGTGCTGACCTATTTACCAACGGCGCATTCAACACCATTACTACCACGTTCAGTGACGACGTTACTACGCTAAATAATACCTGCGCTATTAATAGTATTGCGCACAACAACTTTATTGTTGCTATCGGCATAGATAAAGACGGCTCAGAAACATACATTTATGCCGCCAATACTAATAATACTATTGGCGTTCCAACTGCAGTCATGCCTATACCAAATAGCATTGGAACAATGTCAGCGCAGTTCTCTGCGTCTATGCCTAACCTTGAGCAAGTGTCTAGGTACCATAGAAGGTTTCCGCCGCTGGTAATGTCGCTAGAAGAGCTGGCTGGAACCGACAAGCAGGCCTTTCCACGAAAGAAAATTTTGGTTCGCGAGCAGACGTCTGATTCTATTCTGCATTTTGATGCTGGACATCCATCGCTCGACCATGATCCTGTGCAGATGCCCGTATCACAGTTTTGGCCAGGGTGCGACAACTCGGCTCGCTTTCTAAAGTTGTCACAGCGTCAACGTTGGAAGAGGCGTACGAGCGTTCCTGATGCTACAAATGCGCACGGTGCAGCAGAATGCTAACATAGCAGCTTTCTGGTATTGCCGGATAACATTTTTGTAGCTTTGAGTTTTTCAATGTTATTATTCAAGTGCTATAAAACAAAGTTGCTTTTTTATATATTATATGTGAGCAAATGTATTGAACAATATTTGAATTGCCATGTATTTGTAACACTTGACCAAACAAGATAGCATGCAGTGGGATTCATATTTGTGCATTAGCCTAAAACGGGAATACTGACTAGCCAGGTTTACAGCAAATCACGGGGTTTTATTTGGGATTCACTATGGGGCTAAAAAATTTGCTGTTCTTATCGTGTCCACTTTGACGAATTAAACAACAGATGTATGTGCGCCTGCGGCCTGTGCACAGAGGCATGCATTCTGGCTCCCTCTCCCGTGAGCATTGCAGCGTTGTTTCCTTTCTCTTGCGACTATTTTGACGACCGTTCATTTATCTTTATTTACTACGCACTTTAATTATCTGGAAAGTAAAACTGCCAATGAAGCTTGATATTCTGGCTGTTTTAGGCGTTTCGCTGTTTTCGCATGCTCTGGCGGCATCGTCATCGACTGCTGGCCTACAAAGCACCGAATGCGTGAGCTCGTCAGACTCTAGCGACAACCTCTTCTCCGTAAAGTCCGAGGTCAAGTACTCCAAGTTGTTCTCCATCGAATACCACGACACGTACAAGATTGTGAACAACCTGTCGACCAACAACACATATGCGCTGTACCAATGCGGGTCGACCAAGCCCGATATTAAAAACATCGATGCGTTTATCCCAATTCCTGTCAGCAGCGCGGCTGCCTGGTCGACCTCAGCGGCAATGTTCATTGAAGCGCTGGGCGTACAGGACCACGTCAAGAACTTGGGCACAGCGCCGAGCATTGTTTCTGCGTGTCTGCAGGAGCTGCTGGAGGACGTCATCAAGCCATTTGACGAAGGAAATTCGACTTCGACCGATGAGCAAGAGCAGAGCAACGCCGTTGTGTTCAGCATGCCGGGAGGCGAAGACACAAACACCACAAACACTGTGGTGTCGACCGAGTACCTTGAGCCCAGCGCGCTAGGTCGCTCAGAGTGGATCAAGTTCTTTGCAGTGTTCTTCAATGCCGAGGAACGTGCCAACACTGCGTTTGAATCCATCGAGTCAAACTACGACTGCTTCACAAAGAAGGCCGGAGAAGAGTACGACGATCTGCGACCAGTCGTTGCGTGGACATCGTACGCGGGCCCGACCGAGTACAACAACAACACCGCGTACTGGCAGATTTCATTTGCCGACTACAAGTATGATCTGGTACGTGATGCTGGCGCACGCATGCTCAATACGACTGGAGCGCAGGCAACCATGTTTAGCACGGCGGCGGCGTTCCTTGACGCACTAGAGGAGGTGGACATTGTGATTGACGAATCGTTTGTCAGCTACAGCTACGATGAGCTGCTGAAGAACTACGGCGTGAAGGATCCCAGCAAGTCGACTTACTCGTGGGTTACCGCCAGCCGCGTGTTCCGCCCCGATCGCCTGCAGAGCACTGCTGGAGGCTTGGACTGGTTTGAGGCACCTGTGGCATTTGCCGATGCGCTGCTGCAAGACGTAATTGGCGTGGCCCATCCAAAGTTTGTCAAGGACGGATACCAGCCCATTTGGTTCCGTAATCTTGCCGATAATGAGCCTGTTGTGGTGGTGACTGCGTCAAACTGTACCGATATGTACGCACAGCGCAAGGACCCTGCAGAGTCGTGCTCGTCGCTCACTTTCCAGGAAGCCAACCCCGACGACGAGGACTATGAGGGCGTTGACGAGAACCAGACTGATGATTTGATCTACGATATCTCAAAGTCCGAGATCATCAATGAGAGCGATTCGGATAGCAGCGATGGCGCGTTCCTCAGCGTAAATGCTCTGCAGGCAGCTGTTGCAGTGGCGTTTGTCGCGCTGTGTGCTGCCATGTAGCTAGTATATGATATTGACAATTACTAATAGCTTTATAAGACGAGTGAGAAATAATTCAAGCAATTTTTCAATTAACAAGTTTGAAGATATAAAAAGGTGGCTAGTTTAAACAAAGTTGCACTGTTATTATACCCCAACTCTGCTGCATAAAATATCGAAATTATATAAACAAGCACGCATCTATTTAAAAAATGATTGTAACACAGCACAACAATTGCAGTTCTATGCAAACAACAGCTAGAACTCCTGTGTTTTGCCGAGTGGCACTGGAGAGCAGATACTTGCAAATTGTTGGTAGCTGAGTTTGTGTTTGTTTTGTAACAGCAGTTATTTTATTTGTTTTTACTGGTTGTAACAAGATCCGCAGCGCCATGGCGACCAACGTTGCTGAACAACAAAAAAAGCCACTGTGTCTCAGTAAGTTGGTGTTCAACCAACTAAATTAAATGACAGTCTTTACAGCTTGTTAACTGCGAATGAGGTTATTAGCCCAAAAGAGCATTAGACGCTTTCATTATCCAGATACACTATATCACGATTATCAGGTGTTCCAGATGAGGAAGTCGCACCCACGCTCCAGGTACTGGCAAAATGGGATGATCTCGGCACGGCTACTTGCAGTTTCGGAAAGCGCACAAGGTAAACAACGGGCAGTTAATTAGGTGGTGTGCATTTTAGCCGCCAAAGCAAAACAACAGCCTCATTTTTTAGTTTGTGTAACTTTGCATTTCGCTCCTGGCATTGTCTGCCGAGGTGGCTGGGCAGCTCAGCGCTGGTGGGGATGCCTGCAGCTGCTGCATGCACCAGTTGCAGGTCAAGCAGTCCTACAGAGCTATGGCGGCTCAAAGAGACATGGGCATTTGTTGGTTCTGGGCTGAGCAATCTGCAAAAGTGGCTCCGACAATTGGCACTGAGCGTCGATCAGTTACACGAATCTGTGGTTGGGCAGAGGCTGGCCAGGCCCAACTTGGGCTTTTTCTGGAATAAGCCCTGGAAGGCCTGGCACGCGTGATCGGCAGAGCAGGGGGCGTTGAGCGACCGGCGCGACCTGCAAACAGCCGATAGACGCAGTCATGTGCGATGTAAGGAATAGTGCTTTTTCATGTCAAGTACGCGAAAAAATTTCATCACAGGCACTGTTCAGCTCACCTTTCTTCCATCGCTTGTTATTTTCCAGCTCTTACGAACAATTGAACACTCGTTATTCCTTGGTATTGCACTTGCCGGCGTGTTCTGGATAGCGCGAAGCAGGCATTGAATAGTGCGAAAGCAGCTGGCCAAAACACACAACAATAGTCTGCGCTTTTTAGCAGAGCAGCTTCTTTTGGACAGTGACTTGGGAGGCGCTTTGTGCTCTAAATCAAAGTCAGCCAGAAACTGGAACTGCTCACAATTTTTGGGTTTGTGGAGCGAGAGACGTCGCATTTAGTCCGTATTGGCTCAGCATTCTGTTCTCAGCACGCATATAGACGCAATTATTTAGCTAGCATTAAGCAAGTACCCATTTGAGGCAGCTCTCGGAGTATTCCTGCCGTAGCCAGGTCACACGCTCAATTGCGCATACTTCTTTTTCTTGCTCTGCGCTCCCTCTTCGATTGATATCCACTTTTCTTCCTCTGCAGCATACTCTTTTTCATCTGACATATTTTCTTGTTATGGCGACGCTATCGGCTGGTGGACCTTCTCCCGAGCCAGCTGGGACGACGCCCGAAGCCAGGCCGTCGCGGCTGCTGCGCTACCGCCGCTGGCTGAACCTGCACAACGAAGTTGCCAGCCACAACACCAGCTGTCCTGAGCGGTACGACGCCAATATTGGGCTGGCTTCGCCGCCGTCGATTACTGGAGATTTAACTGCAGCAGGCGACTTGCCCGCGGCTGTTGACGGGGAGGCGTCAGGCGACATATACCAGCAGACAGGCGCGCCCCTTGTCCAGCTGATGAACGGTCGCTGGTCTGGCTGTCTGGGTCCGACGGTAAGCAACCGCTCGCTGTCGAGTCGCCAGGGCCTGCGGGCACGGGCTAGCGTGCTGGCAGCTAGTCGGTATTGTTCGCGTCCGGTCACGGCAGCAACCCATATGGCTGCTGCAAACGCTAACGGCGCTCACTCGCGGGTCCCCAGCTGCTCTGCGGCTGAAATCACGCCAATTGTGGCCGACATTATGGAGAGCGACGACGAGAGCTCACAGGCTGGTGTCGACATGCCGCTGTCGCCAATGTCGATGTCTGAGACTGAGACACATAACGAGCCAGCAGCTCATGAGCAGACACCGCCGTGCGGGTCGTGGGGCTGTGCCAGCTGTGCGGGCGTTACTGCTTCAGAGCTCCCTGGCTCTGGCGTCCACGCTGTTCTGCCGCTGCCAGAGCGCCCTGCGACGCCAGGTCTGGAAAGCGTGTCCGAGTCGACTGTGGAAGAGCGCCACGAGCCCATGTTTATCAATTCCGAGTCCACAGTCATGCATCAGGCGTTGCCGGTGCGCCGGGGCTCTTTTGAAGCCGAGGATGAGCCATCTGCTCACCCGCATCAGCGCCGCTACCACGCGCTGAGCGAAGATTATCTGGAGGACTCAGCGTATGCAGAGTACGCCACAGAGTCGTTTGCCACAGACAGCGTGCACGAGTACGGCCACAGCCGGGGTGCTGGCTTGGCAACACATGTGCAGGCGGTGGGCGGCAGCGTGATGCAGATGGATGCGCCAGGGTCCATGGACAGTCGATCTGCAATAATGCACGATGTGACGGCGGCCCAGGCTGGTGGCGTAGGGGCGCCCAACGCAACTGCGATTGCGCAGATATTCCTGGTCGGCCAGCCTGACCAGAACCGCAGAGTGGGCAAACACATGTCGCGAGTACGCCGTGCGTCGCGTCGTGCGCTGCTAAAGCTATCGCGTGCGCTTCGCGTTGGCAGCTCGCGTCTGATTTGGCCATCGCTGGTTGAGGGCGATCAGGAGTGTCTGTCTATACTGCTCGAGTCCTTTTCGGCCGAGGCGTCGCTGGCCAGCACCATCCAGATATTGGAAAACACGCGCAACACGCGTTCGCCGTCGTTTAGAATGCGCGCCGACCGTGTCCATGTATCGCAGGCACAGCTGCTGCTCTGTATGTATAGGCTATTCACTCAGCTGGTGTCTTCTGCGGGACAACGGTCACGCCACTATCGATTCTATCTTCCCGAAGATGATCAGATGGAGCTGGATCGTGGGTTCAGCGAGAGCGTGTTGTTTGCGGCGCAGGCGCTGGCCAAGGGATTTCAGATTCGGGGAACTGAGTCGCACACTGAGGCACTGCGCGAGCCTGCGTGGATGCTGTGCTCGGTCTGGGCCGCAGTACGCTTTGTTCTTTTTGCGCGCGGTGGTGCGCTGTGGCATGCGTGGACGCATGGCAACTCTGCAGAACTGTTCTCCGAAAGCACAGATAGCGATGGGTCGCCTCTGCGCGATGAAATTGGCGCTCTGCGTCGCGTGCTGGAGGACTTTGACGAGGCGTGGGTGCGATTTGAACGCGATTTGTGTTTTGCCTACTTTGGCCTAAACAACTCCCAGGTCGCAGGCATTATGGACCCAGGAGACTCCAGCGACTCGGGCCATATTGCGCAGGAGGAAGAGTTTTCCTTGTTGGTCGTGCTGCTCTCGGAAACATTGCAACGCTGTCTGGTGCAGGGCCTGGTATCCGAGGAGCAGATGGAGACCATGGATCCGCAGCTTATTTTGGCTCTGCCCCGGCTGGCCATTCTGCACGCTATTGCCGGCGACGATGGCGGCATCGACGGGCTGTGCTTTGTTGAGTCGGAGGGCAACCCAGTGTTTTGGTGGTTCCGCGAATACGCCGATGTGTGTCGCCAAATCCACGACGTAGTCAGCACCTGGCCGTCAGTCATGTACGAGCTGCTGCAAAGAATGCTGATTGCCGAAGAAGCCGATGTTGTGCTGGCACAGACCGACGACGCAGTGCTCTCTGCAGCGCTGTTCAAAGACAAGGTTGCAAAACAAACGCCGCCAAAGCTTCTTATTAGGGCGCGGTCTGAAACAGTCCGGGACGATACGAGCAGCGCCAAGCGTACGGCGGTGGTTGATCTGGAATCGATTATCGACAGCCCGCGGTCCGCACGGTCGCTGTCGATCGACGACTGCATATCTTCGTTTTGCACATCCACATACATAGGCCCATATGAGCCGTGCTTTGCGCATAGCGGACAGAGCCGCATGCATGCAAGCTCATCGAGCTGTCTGGCGTGCGAGTCGTCGGCACGCTTATATGGCGTAAGCAATGCGTTGCCTGGGATGTTTGATATCCCGCCGCTGCCGCCACACCCATCGTCTACGTTGCTGGCGACGTCGGCAGAAATGTCGGCTAGTTTGCTGACATCGCCGTCGCTCAACAACACCAAAACCACGCTGGCTCGTGTTTTGTCGCCATCTTTGTCGATGGCGTCGACGCGGTCGGCATCCGAAGAGCGTCAGCGTAAAATGCGGCTGGATGCGAGCCGGAAGCAATTGAAGCAAGCATTTGTTTCAGTATGCACTGTTGCCGACTCGCTGCACAGCGGGCCTTTTGCCAGGCCGTTCCGGGTCGCGCTGGAACTTGTTTTCCGTATGAATGCCACCGAGTGACGTGTTTTCGGTCAACCATATTCCATTACTTAATTTTGTGTATGTGCATTCCACTATTACTTATTTGATTTAAAATTTAACAGCTAGCCAAATCTGCACTCTGTAATTGTAGTGTGGTATTCTAGTTGTGGCCATGGATGACGTGACTGCGGTAGCATTTTTATAGCTTAGTCTCCATTTTAGGTACACAGTGTATGTTGTGCCCCCCTCCCCAAAGATTATAAAACGTAAATTAATTTTGGGCCCCAAAGACTATGAAGCGTAAATTAATTTTGGGCCAAAGTCATAAGAAAGCCAGCACTACTTTGCCGAACGGACACTCGCTCTGTTCTTTCACTCTTCTTCTTCTTCCTCCTTTTTAATTACTATTATAAGCTTTAATAATTTTGCAAGTATGGATTTGAAACACCGGTTTATTAATGTGTACAAGGACAAGGAAAACAACGTAGAGCCCATCCCAGTTGATGATCCCAAGTGCATGAACGACTATTTAGACGCTATTAACAGCAAGAGTATTCCAAATACGAAATATACTTCAAGAAACTGAGCGACGAAACCTTTTCGTTTCTACTAACATGTGATGGTGTACCTGATTTTCTGGACGACTACAAGTTGCACAAGAAAGCCTAATAAGCCATGCTATAGCATTTTAGTGTTTATTGTATTGAGTAAAAGAGAGTTTGTCAAAACGTATTATCCTAGTTGGCTTTCTTGACAATAGCCGCGCGCTTCGCAATGAGCATGCCGCGGTAAATGTTCTTGACTGCATCAACAATAAGGACGATTGGAATAACGATCCAGACCGCGTTCATCAGCACAAAGTACCCGTAAAAGTAGTACGGATGCGGATTCGTGTACCGGAATCCTTCCATAAAGTTAATGCCCATGTACAACACGTTTCCGTACAACTGCATAAGCGACGTA
>JANBRL010000012.1:0-70658 GCA_027577635.1 Coemansia sp. RSA 475 | reverse complement strand
TAGTGGAGGCCTACATAATAGCTACCACGTGTATTGCGGAAGAAATGTTTAAAGCAGCAAACAATGTGGCTTTTTACTCAATCCAGTAAATATGACAGGTGGCGTTTCTTGTTTAAAGGTATTCCAAATCTGGCAATATAATAAATGGCTTATTGAATACCCCCGGTGTGCGCATTATCAGCAGCATCAAATATTGTTGACATAATGCACTCTGTTGGTCAGTTTGGCAGTCCATATTTGTTTTGTCAAATTGTTTTGTGGGAGGGTAAATGCATCAATCCTCGGAATTGAGCATAAAACAATGGCAACACTTTTGACGACTGTTATATACTGTGGCATTTGGAAGCTTTGAAAAATTTCAGCTACCCGCCCAAACATTTTTCACCAAGCACCCGTTTTTTAACTCGCTTCCTGCGCTCCATTTGTTTACATTTCGAATAGAAATAGTTTATTTTATTCCAATTACCACAATATGAAGGTTGTTTACTGTCTGACTCTTCTCGCCACTGCTGGTTGTGCAATGCCTTTGGCTCGCCGTGATATGTTGGACATAAGTACAAGCGCGTGTCTAAAATTTGCCGCCCTCGAAGTTGTAGACATTGACTACGGCAAGAGCGAATGCTCAACCAAGTACACAGAAGAGAACCCATACAAAGGCGATAAAGAAACTTGCAGCATAATTCGGTCATACAATATACTCCCGGGTGATCTCAACGTTATTTGTGACGACAGCGTGAATAAACGAAGCGGACATGGGGCTGCAGTCAGTGTGCGTCGCAGCGGTGACTACAGCAGCAGACCTGATTACAGAAATAATGGCGGGTATCGTGCAAATGGGCCAGAGAACCAGGGTAGTTATGGCGGCAACGGCCCTGAGCATGGCGACTATGACAATGGTCCGGAGCATAGTGAGCACGGCAATTATGGCGGTAATAACCCTAAATATATTAACAACGATGGGTACAACGCTTACCCAGCTCATGTAGCTCCCCAGTATTAGTACAACGGTGGCTACAAAAATAGCCATTAATACAAAATCTTTTTATGTAGCATAAACAAGTGAAATTTTGTTTTGAGAAAATCTGCTGTGGCTGAGAAATGCATGATTCGTGCAAAACCTTTGAAAACAACCTGCATGCTGGAGTTTGGAGAAATGCTTCTCAAACAGAAATGTGCATCCTCAGCCATTACACTATTTTGTCATAAATAAAGCAATGTGTGTTATATAAAGACAGGCCCCGCAACACTGCTATCTTGCCATATTCTCCAAACTTGCTCGAAATTAACATCTTTTATTTTGATAAAGCTGCTATATAAAAGGTTTATTATGCAACTTTTTAGCACCATGTTTGTGACTTTTGTCGTTGTTTTGCTTACCACAGTAGCTTCAGTTTTGGGCAAAAATGTTGATTCACCCGCTGTCAAGGACTCAACAATCAAACACTCTTCTGAGATCTGCTCTGACTGCCCCGAAAACGACTGCAACAAATGTACGCTTGGCCATGAAAGTACGCTGCGCGCTAATACGGGCGGTCCAACATATATCCAATCCCTAATTGGCTTCCATATGCCGGTGGACGTCTCTCAGGTCATCAAGTGCACAGTCGAGATTCCAGACTTTACTTCTAAATCTGCAAATGCATTCACCGTTGTCATTTCACATGCTGCTGCTTCTGACTGGAACGAAGACACAGTATCTGGTGAAAATGCTCCAGCACCGGGCGATATAATTACACAAATTGATTCTGCAGTAAATTATAATCTTGATCCAGTAGATATTACGTCTGCTTGTAAAGCGGCTATTGACGGTGATTTTAGCATATACTTTGGCGTGCAATCGGACAGCTATGAGTTTTGGTCAAAAGACTCTGGCAATCCAGCTATTTTGCACATTACAACCGAGTAAAATTAGCTAATCATTTTTTTAAATAAAAGTTAAGCTAGTAATACATATGGAAATATTAGCAGAGTTGCGAGATTTCCTAGCCATGCTTGACAAAAGCAAAGCGGTAATATTGTTTCTCACCAAATGGCATTCTTGACCTAACAGTCTAAGAAATCAGCCACATTGCGTGACACAGTGTGCGAATTATAACTAGTTTTACCTTCAAAGAAACCACAAGCCATATTTAAAGCCACGTATATGCTAGTACAATGCGTTGGTCTGCATTAGCCAAGGATATAGTGGCACGACTGCTTTCAAATTATGCATTTATTCTAACAAATAATAACATTTCAGACCGCTATATATAGTGTCATTTGGAAGCTTTCTAAAAAACAGGTGACCATCCAAACTATCAGAAATTTGTTCTATTCTTTTAAAAATGAAGGTTGTTTTATGTTTGTCTCTTTTGGCCGCTGCGTGTAGCGCGTCTCTGGTTCGCCGCGATACTGTGGACACAGACGACAATACATGCCAATACCTTAGCGACCTTGGTGTTGCAATCGTAAACCCAGACTACAGCATATGCATGACAAAGTACACAGAAGAAAATCCGTACAACGCCAACGAAGATATGTGCAACGCGATCAAGAGCACCAATGTGGATCCAAGCGACCTTTTCGTTAATTGCAAAAACTGATAGGTTGCAAATACAATACAATGGTTAGAAAACTATTGGTTTAATTATATTTTTCAGCTGTAGCTTGTTAAGAGACTAGTTTTCCACCAACAAATACCATTGAAAAACATATGTATTTAGCTAAACTGTATAATGAATCTACCTGCGCAGCACCAACGCCAAGACTACAGCCAAAACAAGCACCAACACAATTGCAATAACCTGCGCATAATCCCTTCCAACCGCAACAGCAGTTTGCAACGGCGTCGGCCAAGTATCCGGCAACACATAAACCTGACACGTCTGATCCGCCGACGCACTAACCAAATGCTTCCCATCCCGATCAAACGCAAGCGCCGTAATAGCAAACGAATGGGCAGCCGGCACACGCAAAAGGACTCGGAGCGTCTTTGCATCGCAAACAACCACATGCAGAGATGCTGTAGCAAACGCCAGTAAGCCTCGCGGGCCCAACGCAAACGTAGTAATAGGCGAGCTGCTCACTCGGCGCATTGCAGAGCGCACCCACTCGGTACTCCACACAACAATGTAGGCGCCATTCCGGGCCCGTGTGTTCAGCACCGTATACAATGTGTTTGTTTGGCCAAACCGCGCAAACCGGAACACAGCACGCTCTCCGCCCGATATACGAGGATCGTCGATACGACGCACCAACTCAGCGTTTGTGGTCGACAATACACGAAGCTCCGAGTCAGTCGCAGCGACCAGCCATTTCTCATCATTACTAAACCCAACATCATTAATCTCACTGCGCGCATCGATAAACGGAAACACCGGTCGTAGCGCCGGCACGTGCACCACAGACAACGTGCCGTCGGTCGCTCCGCCAACTACCATCTTCCCCGACTCGCTCATCGCAATACACTTTTGGTAGTCCACGTCACTCGTACTGCCCACGCTCGGTGCTTGCTTGGTTTTGGTGATTTTGGTCTTTGTGTAGGAAAACATGCGGCAGTTTTGGTTCTTGCCTTGCTTTATCTCCGCCGCACTGGCGTTGATGCTGCACACAAATGTTTTGTCTTTTGGATGCATGGCCAAGCACGTGGGTGCGTCCTCGTCGCTGCTCAGGACGAGTTCTGCGTTGAGGTTGAGGGACGCAGACGAGTCGTCTAGGGAGTATATGGATAGTTTGTTTTGCACGCCAGACCGTCCGGGCCCGCCGCCACCGCCCAGCACTATTTTGTTCTCGTGGGTTACTCCAATACAGCCGACGGGAAACCCGACATTGACGGTGTATCGGTGAGCTGGATTCGGCATTTCAAAATTTAAAGCTAGTGACAAGTGTAAAAAGAAGGGGAAAGAAATGATTTATTCGATTACTGCAGGCGCCAAAAAAGCCTTTAGTTTCTCAACCGCCAAAAACCTGTGCGAGCACGAGTTTTTAACCTCGTCGGACATTTCCGCATAAGTTTCGCTCGAGCCGTCAGGCTGGAACACCGGGTTCCAGCCAAACACAGCTGGACCGCGGGGAGCCACAATCGTTCCTTTGTGTATGCCCTCGAACAGCACCGGCTCACTCCCCGGCCCCTCACAGTACGCGACTGTGCACACAGCAGCTCCCGACTTGTCCTCAAAGCCCGCAAGCATCGTGTGCAGGCCGTGTGGGCCCAGTTCATTAAGGAACCATTTGATGTACGCGCCCGGCAGTCCGTTCATTGCATTGAACCCCAGTGCTACGTCTTCGGTAATAACCGGTCCGTTGACCAACTGTGCTGCTTGTTTGCACTTTGCCCGGGCTACGTCTCGTGTGGTTCCTTGGATCTCTTCCAGATCCAGCGACGCGTTGTGCAAGTCGACGATGCCGCAAAGAAGGTCTTGCATCTCGCGCAACTTGTTCTTGTTGCCCGTAACAAACGTGAGTTTTCGCAGCGCCATTCGTGTGTTTTGGATTCAAAAGTGGAGAATAAAAGTAAATTAGAAGAAAAAGAGTTTTCAGTTTAGTGTATCAACTTTTGCTACTTTTTTAATTTACTATATATGGCATCGTTTATTAGTGCGCAGGAGCTTGCTCAATTGGTGCGGGATCCGACAAAGACAGCAGGCACGGACTATCTTGTAGTGGATGTGCGGGATTCGGACTTTGCGGTCGGGCATATTCCCGGCGCGCTCAACGTTCCAGCCCACGACATGTACGCCAAAGCAGGGTCCATCATCGACACGTACAGCCACGTGCCATTGGTAGTGTTCCATTGCATGTTGTCGCAGCAACGCGGACCAAAAGCAGCCCGTATATACAAGGAAACAGTGGACGGGCGGCTCAAAGTATCAGCACCAAACGACCCGTTGTTTGCCCAATCAGTTCGTGTGCTGGACCGTGGGTTCGGCGGCTGGGTGGATTCATTCCTAAAAACAGAGCCAACCCTAATATCCAACTTTGACCAAGAAATGTGGGACACGTTGTGATCACCGAATCAGTTTCTGAAATGCATTCATTTCATTCCCCTCTCAAAACAATAGGTTTTTTCACTCTTTTGGTTTGTTACTGCTATTTAATATAGTACTCTCTGTACACGGGCTGTAATTACGGCGTTACTGCAGTCACGTATGGCAAACGACCGGCAAGCCGCGCACCGCCGGCTGTCCGAACGGCGGCACGCCGACGAGACGTTCAACATAATGGTGGCCGGCCCCCGCGGTGTCGGCAAATCCACGCTTCTGCAAACACTGTGCGACTCGTTCTCCGTGCTCCACATTGACGCGCTCAGCGAGGGTGAGCGCCAAATGTACACGGGAACGGATGATGCTGACGTCGACCCGTTTTGCATATTCGACACGCTTCGGGAACCACACATATACGGCGCTGCCACGTGCGCACCATAGACCCTGCGACCAAACACGTGGTGCGGGTGGAGCTTATTGATACGCCCGGGATTGACAGAGACGAGGTGGCGGCGAGTGCGTGTGTCAACGAGCTGTGCGGAGAGATCGAGCGGAGGTTCCGGAACACGGTGGACGAGGAAATGAGTGTCCGCCGCTCGAGCGTAGAGAGGACACAGCACGTGCACGCGGTGGTGTATGTGGTGGCGCCGCCTGTAAGCTCGAGCCATATGACAGACGCACACGCCCACCGGCTGGATGCATCAATCGACATATTGACAGAAACAGACGTACGAGCATTGCGGAGGCTGGCGCAACTCACAAACGTAATAGTGGTGGTAGGCAAAAGCGACACACTTGAGGCCAGCGACCGCGCGTTGCTCAAAAACCGCTCGTTCTACAAAACAGCGCAACACGTTGTATCTCCGCACCAGTTGTTTGCATTCACCGATTTGCCCGACACTTTGCAAGAGCCAGCATGTGAGGTCGATGCAATGGGCCGGCGCATATGCCGCCGCATGCCATTTTTGGTGTGCGGGTCCAAGCATGTCGACCAGTGGCAGCAAACACGGCTGCCCGAGTTCCGCGCCTCCGCAAGCCATGTAACCATCTCTGACTGGCGAGCCCTGGTTACTCGCCATAACCAAATAGCTCCCACGCACGTGCCGCAGCGACCCGAACCCCCGCGCCCAAGCATTGTGTCGGTGGAGCGTGGAGGCCAACGCAGAGAAATATCGCTCGTTCGGGAGTTTCCGTGGGGCGTGTTACATTTAAATAACCCCACGCACTGCGATTTTGCGCTTTTGGTGGATGTGTTGTTGAGTTCGTTTCGAAAGTCGATGGTGTGCTGGGTTGACGAGCATTACTATGAGGCGTATAGGATGCGGCGGGTGGCGGCGGATCCGTTGTATGGCGATAAGGCGAGAGACAGGTCCGAGTATTTGGAAGCAAAAAGAACGTCGGCGTATGTGGCGAATGCGGTGTGTGACCCGCCCGCAAACCCCCGCCGGTACAGTGTTGGGCCTGGGTACTAGCCACATTATTTATTATGTAACGTGCGGCGTGCCCCACAATTATTTTTATCCCGCCAACTTGGTACCATATGTTTTTTGTTGGAAAATCCAAATAATTAATAAATTTAAATTTCTTTCCTTGTCCACCTATAACGTTTAGAAATGTCTACAGAGTGTGTGACTCCAGGCCGTCGGCTCGGGCTGGCCAACGAACTTGATGCTGGGCCCGGAACATACGTGCGCAACGGCATGATCTACGCATCAATCCTCGGCACCAAAAGCACATCCGAATCTCTGCCCAAACCCACCGTCCAAGTAACTCGTTCAGCAAAATTCGCCATTCCAACCATCGGCTCCCACGTTTTAGCTCGCGTCCTCCGCATAAACCCCCGCTCGGCCTCCGTGTCTATAATGATGGTCGATTCGACTCCGTGCAAAGACTTTCTCGGCACCGTTCGCGTGCAAGACATTCGAGCCACCGAAAAAGACTCTGTGCGGGTACATACGTCGTTCCGTCCGGGGGATGTTATACGTGCAGAGGTTATTTCGCTGGGCGATCAGAGATCGTATTATTTGAGTACGGCAAAGGACGAGTTTGGCGTGGTGTTTGCACAGAGCGTGGATGGGAATGCGATGGTTCCGGTGTCGTGGGAAGAAATGCAGGACACGAAGACTCAATGCGTGGAGAAGCGCAAGTGCGCAAAGACTTTTTAGGGTTCCCACAACTGTGATCAAAAATGAAAATATATTAGGTTTTTGGGGTTCCCTGTGTTGAAATAACGGTACTTGTCTTTATTAACTGTTTGAAAAATACAATGAGCGTTGACGTGCATTCGTGGTACACTTGGGCTGCGCTGTTTGTTACGCTCACTGCATATATAATTGTGGCAGGACTCCGCAAGCCCATATCATTCTTGCCCTTCCACACACCGTGCAACAAAGTCCTCGCCAATGTGTCGCAAACCACCCGCCTTGTTCTCGTCCGTATCCTCCGCCAAGGCCACATTCCCGCCCACATATCTTTTATAATGGACGGCAACCGCCGCTATGCCCGCACGCAGCACCTAAAGGCCACATCGGGCCACATATCTGGGTTCCACAACCTCACCCGCGTTCTCGACTGGTGCAACGCCCTTGGAATCACCCATGTGAGCGTATTTGCCTTTGCCATAAACAACTTTACACGGTCTGCAGACGAAGTGGAGGCACTAATGGATCTAGCCACAAACAAGTTACGGGAACTGGCCACTAAAAGCGAGTTGGTTAAAAAACATAATGTGCGGATTTGTGTAGTCGGCAACCGCTCGATGCTGAGTGAGGAGGTGCAAAGGGCGGCAGAGTTTGCAGAAGAAGAAACAAAAAATAATACGGGGTTGCGGCTTAATATTTGTTTTCCGTATTCGGCCACTGATGAGATTTCGTTTGCTGTGCAAAAAGTTGCGGAGGATGTGGCATCTGGAGAGGTAAGGGTGGAAGATGTGGATGAGCGGGTGGTGGCAGACCGGCTGCGCATAAAGAGCCCGGACCCTGATATTTTGGTCCGCACGTCAGGCCAAGTGCGGTTCAGCAACTACATGTTGTGGCAATCCGCCAAGCACACACACATTCAGTTCATCGACGTGTTTTGGCCAAACTTTTCGTTCTTCCATATGTTTTGCATTCTCGTTTCGTGGCAGCTAGCACGTAGTCAAATATCCTACCGCAAAGCGTAGTTTTTTCCAAATACATTTATTATAAACTAGATTAGAGTTATTGAGGATCCAGGAGTCTGGGAGCACAACCCGTGCAGCCGCTCGGCCGTGCAACTCGATGCCTCAACATGTCCTGTTCGAGCGTCAAACGTCTTGCACATATCGTACGGCGGCGAATACAAATGCAACGACACCGCACGATGTGCCTCCGGATTAGAAATCCTGTGCAGTCCAATCCGGTCGTGCATATACGCAACCGACTCTTCCCTCAACGGCCTCGTGCACACTAGTCGCGGCGCTTCATCCTTGCTGGGCCATTTGTACAACGCTTCGTCCAAACGCCCCTCCAAAAGTCGCATCATGCAGTGGCTGTTTGCGTGGTCGTGGATTGGGCTCTCTTGGTCGGCGCCCCACACGAGCATAAGCAGGTTGTATTTGCCGTTGCCGTCGTCCACCAGGTTTCGTGTGTAACGAGTGCCAGGTTTGTATTTGCCGTTGCCGTCGTCCACCAGGTTTCGTGTGGAACGAGTGCCAGGTTTGTATATGGCGTATTGCGACCAGTCGGACTTGGTGCCAGTGTATGAGTGCATGAGCTGGCGCACGAGACGCACGGTGTGTGGGTCGGTGCCCAGGCCCGTATCGCCCATACATGTGTTCAGCTGGGCGATGAGGTCGCTCATCGTGTGGATGGATGGACGAGGGTCTTGCACAAATGTAGCGCGTGTAGTTGACGGGGTAGTGTCTTGCACGGGTTCGGCGCTTGTGCAAGGTATGCACTCTTGCAATGCAACGCTTGCGGTTGATGGTACAAAGTCTTGCATGGTATTTGCTTGTTAGTACAAAACCTTAAGGCTCTTGCTTGGTATAAAATAAAGGTAAAAGTGTTGGAATAATCCCTTCCAAGAAAAGGGGGGTTCTCCTGTCGTTTATTTATACTCGGCTGACTCAAGAGAAAATACGCAAATTATACGGGTTGCGGATTTATAGAGACGCAGTGTGCGCCTATCAGTTGCTTCAAATGTGCCACATTTGGAAAGCGCCGTTCTCACGTTCAGGGGGAAAAGGGGGAAAGGGGGAAAGGGGCTCCTGAAAATCCAAATCAAATGACCACGCTGATCCGTGGACAATTCTATTTCTCAGGCCACGCTTTTAATGTGAATCACCTGTTCCTGTCAACAAACAAAAGTAAAAAGCTTATCCAGATTTGTGCAGCGAGTCCGCACGAATAGCCGGCTTGACAAATTCCGTATCATCGGGATCAAACTCGACATCCGCCCGCACATGTCCTTTTTCGTCAATCGACGTGCCTTCGGTAACCACGCGAATCGACCCTTGGGCCCATTTTTCCACATCTTTGTGCAACTCGTTGCATAGGCCAAAGTTGTCAAGGGGCGCCCATATACACACATTGGGGGATGCACGAAGCGCGGGGTTTGAGAATGCTTCGGCCAGTGCGTTCTCGCCGACTGATGCAAGCAAGTTTGTGTCGATCATGCTGTACCGGCTCTGACGCTGCTCTGTTGAGCGCACGGAGAGTGCGGTGGGGTTGGTGCGGCGGTTACGTAGCTCGGTGGTTGAGGAGATTGACTGCATGCTGGGAGCGCCCATGTCTTGCGGCTCGTTGATCATAGGCGGATAGAGGGACTGGGCGTGCGGGTCGATTGAGATAATGTTTGTGTCGTTGCTTGGCCGCACGTCTGTGTAGTGATGGGCAGTTGGCATAGACACTAATGCACTGTCGTGGGCTGGGCCGTTTACGCTCTGCTCTTCGTCGGGCGTCGGGCTGCGCGGGCTCAGCAAGCGCGGCACTTTGGTCAGCACGTAGTCGATCAGTTGCTTTGGCACAAGAGACCCGTATGTGGCATACAACATCCGCCGCACTTTGTTCTCGGCTGCTTTAATCGAATCAGTCTCCAACTCATCTGCGCCCAAATCACCGTTGCCCGTCACATCTGGGAACGTTGTGGCAATGCGTGGGTTCTCCTCAATCTCCACTGCTCCGCGGATCGGCAAGTAGTTGATAATCGGCATATACGCATCATTAATATAGATATGCGCAAATATCGTCAGCAACAAAATAATGGCGGGGAAGATGATGCGCAATATGGCGTTGGCGTTAATGTGGTCGAGCTTGGCCAGTTTGGCCACCATCATCAGCAGCATATACACTTCGGATATGTACACGCCGACCATCGTCTGTTTGATGGACTTTGGGAACGACAATCCGCCGGTCACCCAGTTCGCATCGTTGTAAACGTACAAAAACTGGTACCGGTAGACCAGATAAAACAGCCCAAAGTACACGGCGGCAAAGCAGTTGACAATCGGCGCAATAAACGAATACGAAAAGCCCATAAGGAAAATGAGCGAATGCGTGGGAATGCTGGTCGCCCAGTCAAACTCTGCAGGTGTTTCGGCCGCCGAGATTTTGCGCGGCGTTTTGGCAAACAACAGCGGCAAAATATAACGAAGTGCCAACCGAACAATCTGTAAGAGTTCTTTGGCAGCGCCGGTAAACGCCAACAACAGAATGTATGTTAGAATGGGCGTTGCTGAGCCTGGGACTTTTTCCGGAATCATGCTGATGATCGACTCGGGGTTCAAGAACCTGTCCGTAGCAATCGAAAATATCGACGACGTAAAAATGGTAATCAGGTACACGTTCCACACTTGGAAAAAGAAATACCGGTTCAGCAAGCGCAAATTGACTTCGCTCACACGAGGCGTGCCCTCCAAGCGCAACAGCAGACGCAGAACAATCGGCAAGAGTGCCATCACCACCGCAAGCACTATGGCGGGCACAATGCCTGTGAATATACCAAAGAACTTGCTATCTGACATGTTCTTTAGCGCCGGAATTTTGCTCAAGTTCTTTACGCTCACCAATGCAGTCAGCGCAGCCGTCATAATCGACCACACAATAACGAGGCCCACAGTAGCGGCCATCGAAATATAGCTGCGAATGCGCCGGTCGTACGGATTAAGGTTGAGGTTGCTCCAAATAATGTCGTCGGGCGAAACGTCCAGCGACACCAAGTTCATCGAAAACGGCTTATAGTCCAGCACAGTCTGCGCCGCCATATGCGCCGCAACCTGCTTGTTGAAGAACACAAACGCCGACGACTGGCGCTTAAACTGCGTGGGATCGCCGCCCAACTCACTTATACGCCTGTTGAGCTCGCCAATCTTGCTGGCCAAAAACTCAAACGCATCGAGCTTTGGTCCTTTGAACGGAACTTTGCTCTCGCGCATCATTGGACGTTTAGGCTCTTTATATGTTGAGTTTTTCTTGGCTGCTTTTTTGTGCAGTTTCTCGCTCGTAGCCGCATAGCTCGTCAACAGCTTTTCCAGCTTGGCGGCCAGTTTGTCACGCTCGTCGACGATTTCCTCCAAGTCTGAGCAATTGCGGTTGACGATGACTTGGCGCACGCCGCCCGGAAACATATCGAATGTTGATTCCAGCTTCTTGTCGCTGTCGGCCAGTGCTTGAGGCAACGACGATACCATAATAGTGGAAGACCCGATTTTCTGCGCGTGGCTGGGGTTGGTCAGCCACCAAATACGCAGCCTCGTGTATACTTGCAGCTCAACAAAGATATTGCGCAGCACCCATGCAACGAACAACATAAAGAACACAATGTGCACCCACAGTTTTGTGCTCTCTGACGGAACGTTGGCGATTGTCAGTACGTTGAGTTCGGTGGCTCCGGCCCCGCCCGTAATGTTCACAGGCAGAATCGTTACCAGCGACAAAAAGCTCAGTACCACGAAGATTACAAACATCGACCGCATGTAACGTAGAAACATGTATGTGTCAAGCCCCACTCGTTTGATAATCTTGTCTTCGTCCACTTTGAGCACGGCGGGGATCCATGCCAGCATTTGGGCGCCAATCGACGGCGACCGCTTCCTACCACGCAATGGTTAGTACGTGTACATATGTATTATGCATGACGCTCGATTGGGAATAAGCTTACTCTTTGCCCACCGCATATGTTCGGGGTGCATATACGCGCTTGAACCGAGACCGCAGAACGCAGAACGCAATGAAAATAACTGCTGCTACGACGATGTTAAACACCAGCGACGACGTAAACGTCGACACCGAGTTATCGTCCGTATTCGAGTCGTCTGATACTGACGACGAATCCGCCATACGCAAAAACTATTCGTAAAAAAGGGAAAGCAAATAAAGTGAATACGAAGAAAAGAAGTAGACAGTAACAAAAACAGTGGCAACGGGAAACAGGGAAAATAAACACCGTGGCAACGATAAAAATAGGGAAAGAAATGAATTTGTGCTCTTTTGAAAAAATTGCAAAGGACCTGCTGAGATCAACAGGAACCAAATGACCAAGAGGTACGCAATGGCGCATGAGCCAATGGGCGCCAACTAAAAGCTGGTTTGGCGCATGTTTTATTTGTCCGAGATGCACACAAACAGGCCGCACCAAGGTTCTGGAGGTTGGCCAACCGTTTTCAATAGACTTAATTGATTATTTATTATAATAACCAGCATGAAGCAATAAAAGACAACACACTGCATATTCGACAATTACACACACTGAAACTAGCTTATGCCTGGTGCTGGCGGCGAGCGTTGACGGCCACAGCAACCAGGTTCTCCAGCGACTCCTTGACCTCGGGCCAGCCGCGAGTCTTGAGACCACAGTCGGGGTTCGCCCACAGGTTCTCAGCCGGAATGTACTTTTGCAGAGCAGCAAAGCGCGCAGTCATCTCCTCGACCGACGGCACACGCGGCGAGTGGATGTCGTACAGGCCCGGGCCGATCTCAGCCGCGTAGCCATGAGTCTCGAGAGCGCCGAGCAGCTTCAGGTCAGACTTTGAGTTCTCGATGGTGATAACGTCGGCGTCCAGGTTCTGGATGGCCGTGAAGATCTCGTTAAAGTCGCTGTAGCAGAAATGCGTGTGGATCTGCGTCTGGTTGGTCACGCCGGTGGTGGCCAGACGGAACACGTCGACCGACCACTCAAGGTACGCGGCGTAGTCGGCCTTGCGCAGGGGCAGGCCCTCGCGGATGGCCGGCTCGTCGACCTGGATGACCTTGATGCCGGCGGCCTCGAGATCAACGACCTCGTCGCGGATGGCCAGCGCAATCTGGCCGGCGGTCTGCGACAGCGGCTGGTCGTCGCGCACAAACGACCACTTGAGGATAGTCACGGGACCGGTCAGCATGCCCTTGACCGGCTTGTTGGCGCTGCACGACTGCGCGAACTTGGCCACATCGACGGTCATGGCCTTCGGGCGCGACACGTCGCCGAAGATGACCGGCGGCTTGACACAGCGCGAGCCGTACGACTGCACCCAGCCCTTCTTGGTGAAGACAAAGCCCTCGAGGTTCTCGCCAAAGAACTCGACCATGTCGGTGCGCTCAAACTCGCCGTGCACCAGCACGTCCAGACCGATCTGGTCCTGCCACTCGATGCACTTGCGTGTCTCGGCCTCCAGGTACTCGGTGTACTCGGCCTCGGCCAGCGCGCCCTTGCGGAACTGCGCACGCGCCTTGCGCACCTCGGCGGTCTGCGGGAACGAGCCAATGGTGGTGGTCGGGAACAGCGGCAGCTTGAGAGCAGCGCGCTGCAGCGTCTGGCGCTCGGTGAACGGCGCCTTGCGCGTGTAGAACGAGCGGTCCAGTGCAGCCAGACGCTGCTGAACAGCAGGGCGGGTGATGCGCTCCGAAGACTTGCGGCTGGCAACGTTGGCGGCGTTGACCTGCAGCTTCGCCTGCACCGTCGTCGGGTCGGCAGCGGCAGCCGCCAAAGTGGCGACCTCCTCAACTTTCTCCTCGGCAAACGACAGCCAGCCGAGAGTCTCCTCATCAAGATGTCCGACCTCGGGCTGCAGCGAGTGCGGCGAGTGCAGAAGCGAGCACGAGCTGCTCACCCACACACGGCCAGGCGTACGAGCGCTGATGATCTTGTTGAGCACAGCCAGCTGCTGGCCCAGGTTGGCCTTCCAGATGTTGCGGCCGTTGATCAGACCCGCCGAGATGATCTTGTCCTCCGGAATAGTCGCCAGCGCGGTGTCCAGGTCATCGCTGCCGCGCACCAGATCCAAGTGGATACCGTGCACGGGGAGTGTGGCAGCCCACGCGAGGTTCTCGCCCAGGCGGTTAAAGTAGCTGGTCAGGAGGTACTTGAGTCCGTCGATCTTGGCAAACTCGCTGTACGCCTGCTCGAACGCGGCCTTGTAGACGGCGGCGTCGAGATCCAGAGCCAGCACCGGCTCGTCCATCTGCACCCACTCGGCGCCGGCCGCAGCCAGCTGGCCGAGCAGCTCAACGTACACTGGCACAAGGCTGGCCAGCTGCTCAAGCGGCTTTGTCGACGAGCCCTTGGCGGTCTTGCTCAGCGCCAACAACGACACTGGGCCCAACACGACCGGGCGCGCAGTGTAGCCGAGCGCACGGGCCTCCTTGAACTCATCGACGACCTTGGTCGAGTGCAGAACAAACTTTTGGTTGTCGGCAACCTCGGGCACCATGAAATGGTAGTTGGTGTCGAACCACTTCTTCATCTCGAGCGACGGAACGTCGATGCCGATGCTCTTGTTTTGTAGACCGCGCGCCATGGCAAAGTATGCCTGCGTGCCCGCAGTGTCGAGCTGCTGGTAGCGCTCGGGGATGATGCCGACCGCAAACGCTGCGTCGAGCACATGGTCGTAGTATGAAAAGTCACCGGCCGGGACCTCAGTCAGGCCGTGCTGCTTCTGCAGCGCCCAGTGGTCAGCACGCAGCTGCTTGCTGCCCTCGACCAGCTCCTGCTCGGTCGCCTTGCCGGCCCAGAACTTCTCCACGAGCTTCTTCAGCTGGCGGTCAGATCCCATGCGAGGGAATCCAAGGACGGTCGACTTGATAGACATTTTGTAAATTTTGACGTAGCTTGGTGCTAAATAATAGATGCTAGTGCGAAGGTTGAAATAATTACGGTGCTGGAACCAGAAGAAATGTTGGAAGAAAAAGAAAAATGTGGGCGCTGGACATGGCTGCCTTTATATATGCTCTCGTGTATGCTAGTGTCGCCATTTCTCTGGCTCGGATTCCTGCGCTTGTTTTCTTCCAACATTTGGAAAGAATAAGAAAATGCCTGCGCCCTCGTCCCGTCTGCTGCAATGCGCACAGAAATGCTCCCAGACTCACTCCCAAACGCCCAAAGTGTGAGCGTTGGGGAGAAAGGGGACCAAGTAACAGAGATTGTCAGCGGGAAAAGAAAGATCAGCCTCCCATTCACACCGGAAAAGGATACTATCCCGGGTGAGATTACTCACAGGAACCCGTTAGAATAACAGAAACCCCGAATATCAAGTCATCCCGCGCCTGTCCAAGTGCCGAAACAACACTGTGCCCGCAAATATGCCAAACACCAGCGTACTCGCCGAATATTGCACTTGCGTCGTCCAGCTCAAGAGCGCATGCTTTTCTCGACGAACGTGGCGGCACGCCAGGTATACTACTGCGGCTTCAATACCGTGAATCGCACACAGCGCTTTAAGTCCAAACCAGAAAACTCCCTGCGGAAGTAGCCAAAACACACGCTTGGTAAACGCCGTTTCGGATTGCGTGATTGCAAAATACGCTAACGCCGCCCAACCCCCCAAAATCACAGCTGAAATAATCCACGACGGGAACTCGAACGGGATTGGCCTGCTGCTCATGGTACCAGCCCTCCGTCGTTTATGCGTGGGCATGCTCACAGCCATTATGCAAAAAGAAATAGAATCACAACCAACTCACCTTTGATAAAAATCAGTCTTTTTATCACAAGTTTATAGGTTTTTATTGCTAGTAGCATTTTATACATGCATCTAAATTAGTTTCTACCGTTCACCTAATATACCAGATAAAGTAACCTAAAACTATTTCCTACCCAAAATAATGAACAATAAAGTAAATCAAAATGCACGTAACTGCCATCCCGCCGCCCAAAAGAATCTTATCCTGCGTCGTCCTCCGATTGATCATCTTAATAACCCCTCGCGACAAGCCCAGCGTATCATCAACATTCAACACCCGACGATGCGCACTCTGCAATATTCCTTTTTGCTCCCTCAAGTTTTGCAGCGACGACATGCCTTGCTCAATATACCCGTCGAGCAACTGCTCGCTTCGCCCCCAAAACGCCTCCTCGTCTTGCGCGTCCATCGCAATCGTTGTGTCCATTTGCGTACGCCCCATTTGCGTGCGCTGAAACAGCTCGTTTCGCTCGTCCGTGTGGGTGGTTCGCGTGGCTCGGCGTTGCGTGATCTTGTCGGTCCGGCGTTTGAGCTGCTCGTGGTCGTCCGCCATATGAGTCGCTCGGTCGAGCATTGTGGTGCGTTTGCGCTCGTTTGATTCTTGGCGGCCCAAGATGCGGTACTCGCTGATTCGCTTGCTCAAAGTTTGCAAGTCTTGTGCGATTGCCCCTTGCACTACTGTAGAGTCTTGTGTGGATTCCATTAGGTCAAACTCGCCCACGTTCTGCTTGAGCTTGTGCAGCACGCGTTGCGCCGCATTATACTCGCTCGTCATTGTAATAAAATGTGAATAACACCATATATAAAGAAAAAGAAAGTATTTGGCCACGTCATAATGCTAAAAACTATTGTGCATATTGTGCGTGTGCATCAGATGATAAAAGGATTTGGGAATCAGACACGTGGTGACCCAGGTTAATCTGCAGGTTGCAGAGCCAGCGCTTCGTGCACAATCAGCTCGAGTTTGGCCATTTCGTGCAACGCCATGAGAAGACATCCGCTGCTCCACGCCTGAGTTTCGCACGAGTCGCGGCAGTAGCTTCCATCGCGGTTGGTCAGCTCGGGCAGCCCGGCAAACGACGAGCTCGAAATATGGTGCTTCAAGTTGACCATATTGGCGTGCAGCTCATGGTAGACTGTGCGCAGCGCATGGGTAAGCTCCGCGGACGCCGCCTGCCGCTGGCTGACCGCCTTGTGCAAAAAGAGCAGGCGTGCGCGCAAATAGTATGCGGTGGGCCACAGCCATTCAGGTCCTTGGTGGTAGTTTATTCCCTGGGCCACAAGCGGGTCGCTCGAGTCGTTAGAGTTGTCGTAATTGGGACGGTACCGCATATCGCGAGGATCCAGCGTGCGCATGCCGAGCGGGCCAGCCAGCACGGAGCTGATCTTGTGCAGACAGATCACAGCGTGTTCGGGGTCAAACAGCTCTGGCGCAACGGTCATGGCAATCGAAATGTTTGGCCGGAACTGGTAGTCTGCCCACGCGGTCGACGACCCGTACGTGTCGCGATAAATACCACGGCGGTTGACCACGGTCGAATCCACATGGTACTCGACGTCGTCGCTCGGATCCAGCGGCACCCAAAAGTGTTTCTCAAAGCTGTCTTGCACAAGCTGGTCCCACTGAGAGTACGTGATCTGTGAGCCACTGGTAGTAGTTACGCCCTCGTGTGCGAATATGCTTTGGCGGCAGAGCTCGGCCAGCCAGCGCAGAGTCGATTTTTGCAGCCCCACAATCTCAATATCGGCGCCGTCGCGCGGCGTGGCAGGCACGCCCCGGATCCCTGCTTTGTCCGACGAACCCATCTTGTCCATCCACGTGCCGCAGTTCCACTGGCTGCCGCCGCTCACAAACCCTGTGCTCGCAAAGTCCACGCTAATGTCCACATTGAACCCTTCGTCGCGCATTTGAGAATCCAGCGCCGAGCCCGCGTTCCACTCCCGGAAGCTAATGCCCTGCGCGTGTCGTTGCATAATCTCGTGAATCAAATCAGCAACCGTGCTTGACTTGCTATACGCAACGTCGCTGTCCCAGTGCACAAACGCCTCGCCGTCAGGGAACCGCCGCTCAACTGGAGTATCCAAGAGCTTCAAGCCCTCAGGGCTGAGCATGCAGTATGTTTGCACGGCTTGGAGCCAGAACCACGTTGCATCGCGAGCGTTGTAGCGCGGGAAACGGCCAGAGTCCAAAAGATTCGGAATCAGTCCATGCTTCAGCGTGCTGCCAAAGGCCAAAATGTGGTCGCGCGCCTCGTCAAAGCGGCCAGTCACCAGCAAAAGCCCTTCGAGCGCAATAAACACATCGCGGCCCCAGCACCGCATATGGTGTGTTGAAAAGTGCGGCAGCCCGGCGCTCATCGAACAGTCTCCAGCACTGCTTGTCGGACGCAGACCGGCGCTATTGACATAGCCCATCATCTGCACTGACGTCAGCGCCAGCTGATTGGTGAACCGCGAACGGCCAACAATATCGCCAGGCATTAAGCTAAGCGCACGACGGACCAGGGCACGGTACGCTGTGTGCATTGTTAGTGCAAAGTACCGAGGAACCATGAAGTTTGGCACGCGTTTGACCAGCGCCCAGCGCTCATCGAACCACTCGGCCAGGTCGTCAAGTTGCGGGTACACACGAGCGTACTTGTGCAGCCGCTTTGACACAAAGTCCAGAGCCCAGTTGCCTTGGCGCAAATGCCCACACAGAGGATGACCCAGATCGTTGTTTGGGATAATGTGCTCAAGGTGCGTGATCCAGCCCTGAATGCCACAGTACGACAGCGAACCTAGTCCTGGCACATTGTACACGCCGTCGCCAATCACATCGCGCTCTTCGGCGTCACACCGGAACAGTGCAGCGTTCAGCGCACCCAGCGACAGCTTGGCCACGACTTCATCAGCGCAAGTGCGGATCTTCCAGTCCAGATTTGGCTTAAAGTCGACCAGGCGCGTGCGCACAACAAGGACGCTGCCCGGCCCAAAGTTGGGTGGCAGCTGTAGCTCTGTGTACATTCCGCGGCTGTCTGCGTGTTTGCTGATTCCGGGCGCATCGAGCTCCTCGAGCGTTGACGGCAGCCCGTGCAGAATGCCGTCGTCTTCGCTTGAGCTATCAGGTTTGGCGCCCTCTGCTGATCGAAGTCGATAAGCAAACTCTGCTGTTGCAGAAGTCCCATAGAGTCGTGGGTTCTCAAATGACGCAGTCTCAGACGCACCGTGGAACGCACAGTGTGCAACCATCAGCACGCCTTCCCGAGTGACCGGGTGCACACGGTGGACCGTGACATAGTCACTCTCGTGATGCACGTGCACTTCTTGGAACGCAGCAATCTCGCGGTGCAGGCGGTTGATCTTGGCTTTAGCTGCGCCCAGCCCTACTTTAAGTGGATCATCTAGCGCCGCGTACCGGCGGTGCTCGTGCACCACATTCAGAAGGCGCGGATACAACTCGTCATATCCGCGTGTGCTGCCCGATGCGCACGCAGTCATTGCGACAATGGCCGTGTTGGGCAGCGCATCCTCCATCGTGCGCTTCTGCGCAGGCGTCTCGTTGTCGTGAGTGCAGTCAAAGAACATTGCATGTGGCAACGATCCACTCAGCGGCGCAACAATACCGTTAATGCGCGTACCGCCGTGAGCGTCATCGGTAAAGAACCCAGGCTCGCCCAGACAGTCCAGCGCCAGTGACCCAATTGGCCGCCCACCGTGGCGATGCGCCAGTCGCGACATCTCGTGCGCATCCCACGCTTGCATCGCCTCGCGAATTAGCGAATTAATTCCTAGACGCTGCACAAACACACGGTCGGTGCTTTCGGATCCTGTGAACAGCTCGGCAATGACGTAGAGGTTTGGATTGGTGCGGCGCGCCTCGTCCAACAGATACTCGGCCAGTTCGATTGGCGTGCTGTGGCAGTTGTCGATGCGGAAGCCGTGGAATGCCCGTGCCATGCCCAATGTGTATTGGCGCATGTGCTCCCACAGCCACGGGTTATCTGCCGGCTGTGTGCCGTAGTTGAGCTTGACGCAGTCGCCCCACACAATGACCTCACGCAACAAATACGCCTTGGACTGTGCGCCCGCAAAGTTATCTAGCGGATTACCGCCCCAGATCCACCCGTTATTAGCCAAGTGCCGCCGGTCGTCATTCACATCCTCACGAGTATCTACCGTAGTAAACAGGGGATCCACAATCTTGTAATCATCGTCAATCGGCTTGCCAAACTTCCAGCTGCCGTTATCCAGCCGCTCGTACTTTACGCGCTCGCCAATGTTCTTTTGCGCCGTCGCAACATCAGCGTCGTACTCACGGTAGTACGCCAGGTTGAGCAGATCCAGCAGTGCACGAAGCTGCGCCAGCGCCCCGTCCTTTGTTCCATCGCTCGACAGTGCGCGCAACATTGCAGCAGTGCGCCCTGCGTCGATTGTACGCCCAAACCGTGTGCCCATTGCGTGTGCACGGTCACCGAGCATATACGTGCGCTGCCACTCTGTGCGAGCATCGCCGCTAAGCTTCACGAGCGTGTCGCAGTCTTCGACTTCCAACTGCTCGGTCGCTGTCGCATCCCATGCATCACCGACGCTTGCAAGCGCGGCCTCAACGTCAATAACGTAAAACTGCCACAGACGCAGCGGCTTAAACACATGCGTAGCAACGCCGTCCATCAAACGGTCCACATCAGCGACCGAGTGCACCATACGGTCCAGCCCAAGATCAGACAAGTACCGCGAAAACTGCGTCAGCGCCGCATCCAGCTCATACGCGCTACGCAAATGCGGCGAGTTCTCCAAATTAAATCCGGCCTCGGGGTGATCACGAAGCCAGTCAGAGTTGTACGCTGTGTGGTTCCACACCATGTCCGTAACACCCAGCATCTTGTGCCGGTGGTTCATCTCCAGCAGCGTCTCGCGCAGCCGTACTTCCTTCTCGCTGCGTTTGAGCGGCGTGTCAAACAGATCGTCGGAAAGCTCCAGCTGGTTGTACAGCGAGTACGGCGAGTCTGACCCGCCGCGCTGTTGCATTGGAATAAAGTGTACCATGTTGTACCCGAGCTTGCTGCTGGCTGCCAGCTGCGGCGACCAGTCTTTGAGAAGTCCGAGCCATTTCGGACTCACTGACTGTAGCGCTATTCCGTCCAGCGGCAGCGGCTGTCCGCCCAGCTCCAAATGCGGGTCCACCAAAAAGTACGCGGTGGGCGTGCGCTTGCTCTTGAACGCCCGGTAAATGCGCTCCACCGTGGGGTTACGGTCGTTTGCGCTTGCTATTGCGTCGCACTTGTCGTCATCGTCGTCATCGATGCTCTTGTATGACAAATAGTACTGGTACGGCCCTGGCTGCTCAATCCGGAACTCACAGATTTGTTCTGTCTGGTTGTTAAAGTTGAACCGCTTGGCGTGGAACTTGGTGCGCTGGTAGTCGGAGCCGTCGAGCGGGTAGTTTGTATGCAGGGTAGCGTCAATGGATGCCGTAGATCCGATCAGGATTCGGAAACGGATAGCACACGACTGGTTCGGTGCTGACGGAATGCGGATAAACTACAATGGATAGCGTTTTCAAATGAAAGCACTTTAGCAAAAATGACCAGATTCAATGGCATTGCAGTCATCTACAAATAAATGCGTACCGATTTGTCATGCGGCGTAGTGCCGTCCTCGTTTAGATCCAGATTCCACACCATAAATGGCGGAATATCCGGCTGGTCCGGAGTCGAGTACCGCGTCGACATTAGCTACAGAGTATACGGTTTGCGTCGCTAGTTGATCAGAGCTTTCTTGAAAATGCCTTGATTGAAAACAAAGATCCTTCTGCAAAAGAAAAAAGCTGAGGAACTCTTAAGAATCGATAGGAATAAATCTTGAGCAGAGCAAAGAAAGAACCGCGCAGTGTTCGCTTTATGTCAATGCGTCGGCAAACTCTCTTGCCTCTACAACCCCGCATCCTGGAAAATGAATATGCCTGATCAGGCAGGACAACCCTTGCACGTGCCATCTTCGATTCCTACACAGGGACAATGGGGGCTGTTTAATTGTGTCCGAGAGCAATATGCACAGGTGCACCGCCCTCACACTGAGCAAGTCCAACCAGGGATGTAATTGAGCATTTATTACGTGCAAATGAATGCGAGGCCGCAAATAGAAATATTGGTTGCAACGAGAGAGAAACGTGGTTGTCGGGTTGGCAAGACCACAGGCCGGTCTAGATACTCTGCGGAACAGGATCTGTGCTTACACGAGTTCCAGAACCACTGCCTGGCCCAAGCTCCAAGCCAAACTCCTTTTGCACATACGTGCGCCATCTCTCCTCGGCCGCAGCCGGCATCGCGTATGTATGAGTACCCTCGGCCGGGAACGTGCCTGCGCGCACCGCCTCATTGTACTCGCCAACCGCAGTAACCATGCGGGGCCCAAGATCAGCAAACGAACGGCAGAACTTTGGCGTAAACCGGTCAAACATACCCACCATATCCGACAGCACAAGCACCTGGCCCGACGTAGCCGGTCCAGCTCCAATACCAATAGTCGGGATACGAAGCAGTCGCGTAACAGCCTCAGCGACCAGCGACGGCATGGCCTCCAGCACAATAGCAAAACACCCGGCTTCCTGTAACGCAAGTGCATCGGCGACCAGCGCCTGCGCACTTGCGACTGACTTGCCTTGCACGCGGAACCCGCCCAATGCCACCGCTGTCTGCGGCGTCAGTCCAATATGTCCGACCACCGGGATGCCCGCGCCATTCACAATTGCGTCGATTTTTGGCGCGGCACGGCGCCCGGCTTCGAGCTTTATCGCCTCGGCACGGCCTTCTTTGATCATGCGGATGGCGTTGTTGACCGCTGTGGTCTCGTCCGACTGGTACGCGCCAAACGGCAGGTCGGTTACGAGGAACGAGCTGCGGGATCCGCGGGCCACTGCTTTGCTATGGTGGATCATGTCGTCCATGGTTATCTCCGACGTGTCGTTGTGGCCCAAAGCCACCATCGCCAGCGAGTCGCCCACGAGCACCATGTCGACGCCCGCCCGGTCGCACGCCACCGATGTCGGATAGTCGTATGCTGTCATCATTGTGATGGGCTGCTGGTCTGTGTAAAGCTTCTTGATTGTGCGGATAGTTACTTTGGCTCGGCCCTCGTCTGGCAGAGTCGTTGGCCGTGCGCTGTATGCTCGAGCCGAGCCGCGGCCGACCGTGGGAATGCGCTGCAATAGCTTGTGACCGACAGCTGCGCAAAAAGTCATTTTTCGTCAATTGTGGCGATCGCGTATTGGCAGAAGATAAGCAGATAAAGGTCTGCAGATAAACCGATTGTATGGAGGTTTTGCTGAGAGATAATGCGCCACGTATGACAAATACGTAAAGTGTAAAGTAAAGAAGGAAAAGCTAAGGATCAGAAGAAAAGAAACACACGAAAAGCACATGCTGGAAATATATCGGAATTTAAAGGCCTCCGCGCACTCTTAATTCGCAGACGGAGAAATATCTTCATTGGCAAGCGTATCAGTTGGGTAAATGCCTATTGGCAGCTTGATTCGCTCATGTTATTATTAAAGTTGCACAGGAACTTTTGATTCATGGCTACGCATGTAGTGATAGTGTGTCTCTGATTAAACATTGTAGCGGTTTATTATTTTCTAGCTTTAATGTGAAATAGACCACCAAGTTGCACACTTTAGTGGAATTTTAAAGCACAATTCATAGTCACTTTCATGTTAGGCTAGCTATCTCACCTATGGCCTTCCTCACGCCTGGCAAGGAGACTAAAATTGTCATTTTGGTCCAGCAACGTATACTGTCTGATCTAATCGAGCTACGCGATTACTGCCAACTTTAATTTCCGCAGCCATACTTTGAACGCTTTGAATTTTTATCAACGCATCATCTTTTAACTCTCAATTGTTTTTTCTTGCGTTTTTTCTGTTTGTAGCTCTTAAACTTTATTTCGTTCTGTCAACGTTTGCACCAAACAAAAATGGTAGGAGTCTGAAATACAGAAAATATATAGCTACTCTGCTTTTATTGCCAGGTGACTAACGCAATCACACACTTTAGGGACCGCGGCTGAGTTTGGAAGAGAAGCGCAAACGCATGCTGGACATTTTCCACGAAATGCCCGAACCATTTCTTCTAAAAGAGCTTGAAAGAATTGGACCCAAGCAAAAAGGAATAGTCTCCCAGTCGGTCAAAGACGTCGTCCAGTCACTCGTCGACGACGGGATGTGCCACTGCGAAAAAGTCGGCACGTCAAACTTTTTCTGGGCGTTTCCAAGCGAAGCCGCCGTAAAGCGCAAAAACAAGATGATGCAGCTTGAAAAGGAGCTGGCTCAGATGCAAGCCAAGCAGAAAGAGCTTGGTGATTTGATTGCGAATGCTCAGTTGGGCCGGGAACATACGGAGGAGCGAGGCAATTTGGTTGAGGAGATGACGGAGACTGAAGCTTTGTGGAGTGGGCAGCAGGAGGAGTTGAAGCAGTTTAAAGAGTGCGATCCGGTGTTGATGCATAGGAAGAAGGAGGAGGCTGGGGTGGCCAAGGATGCTGCTAATCGGTGGACCGACAATGTGTTTATTATTCAGAGCTGGGTTAGAGACAAGTTCAACATGGATATGGACGAGTTTAACAAGTTTTTCGGAATTCCTGCCGAGTTTGACAGTGTTTGACCGTATTTGACAGCGGAACAGGCTCTACTCGTTCTCTTTACAACTTTTTAATATTTAAGCAAGCTCTAAGAATAAATCTATAATTAGTGGCTGTAGAGTGCAGCTGACAGACGCGTAAGATACTCGTAAGTCATAAACATTGCCGCGTTGGCCGGGAAAGAGCGGATCAACGTAATACCTAGTCCACGGTAAAACGCAGCAATTCCACCACGCGAATACACAGTTTTGATCGTGCTAACTATTCCAGCGCGCTCCTTGCTTGCCGCCGCCCGGACATCGTCAGTCTGTATAAACGACTTTACCACATCGATCGGATACGACGTAATATTATACCCAATTCCAGCGCACCCGCCAGCCAAAACAATACTGCCTGCGCCCAAGTCACTTTTGGTCAGCTTTGCCGATCCATCCCTGTTCTGCACATTCAGCAGCATCTGGCATACCAGCTCGTACGTGCCAAACCAGAATCCCACGCCCAATGTTTCGCGCGCAACTGTAGGCAAAATGCCCTTGTACAGCCCACCCACGCCCTGCGTCTTGAGCAAATGAGCAACCACCGAAACCGGGCCCTGGAACTTTACGCGGCTCGTTTGCCCACCGCTAGCGTATCCTTGCACGTTCTCCACTTGTAGCTTACATTTGACCAGCTCGACCGGCGAGATCACAAACGCACAGATGCTGCCCGATAGCGCTCCGCTGGCAAACAACTGTGGTAGGGAAAGCCCTGCTGAAGAGTCGTGGGAAACTGAGCGAATGATTGACTGGATTTGGTTGTATGCGTAGAACGCAATTGCGTTTTCCGCCATGGCTCCCAAAAGTGGCGATGTTAGGCCGCGGTAGAAGCCCCGGAACCCCTCGTGCTGCCATGTCTGTTTAAGGCAGTCGAGAGTGCCGGAGAATACTTGCGTCTCGCTGGTTTGCAGCCGCACTTTGACTGTGTCGAACGGATACTCGACAAACTTGCCCATCATTCCAGATAGCGAGCCGTACGCCAGGTTCTCGATGCCGCTGGCCTGGGGCTTTGCGTCTCTGGCCGTTTGCTCAATATGGCCCTGCACTTCGCCCTCCATATTTTGTATTAGGGGAATATGGACAAGATCAAAAAAGATCGAGAAAAAGAAACAAAAAATGCTAAAGGGGTGGAGGAATATTGGCAAGTTTTTATAGCACTGCGAGGGGCTACGAAATTGTGTCAAAATTAAAGATGGTTCACGTGAGTGTAAATTAAAAAGGTGGATTGGGTAGTACCCCTGATTTCCACTGAAACTCAGTATAGATCCCTTCGATGTGTGTTACGGTCACGCCCCTGAGATGCACACCCCTGAGCTAACATAGTTGCGTAGAAACTCGAAATCAGCCAACGCCTGCACATACACTGCGTGCTTGCGGTCATTGGGGCTGCAAATGTGCTGCAGCGTATATTTGCTTCCGTCTTTAGACACGGTTGCCGTTAGCTTCATATGCTGATCCAGCGCACGAATAGCTCCGCCATACGCTGGCATTGCCGGCGCCCTAATATCAACGCCTTTTGTGGTGTGAATGGCAGTTGCAAACACCGGCACACCCAAAATGTCTGAAACAGCCTGTTGCAGCGTCGGGTTGCTTGATGCGCCACCGGTTATGGCAATGCCAGTCATAGCGCCCATTTCTTTGTGCGCATAGTCCACACACATGCTCATAAACTGGCTCTCAATGATTGCTCGTGCGTCGCTCCAATGCGAGTCACCTTGATTGCTCGTTGAGAACACAGTAACTGGTTGGTACCGCGTGCCATTTGGACATACGATGCTGCCATTTTTGTGCTGCTCAAAACGGTATATGCCTTTGGCGCGGGGCAGAATCTCGGTAGAAAGGTAGTAGAAGCCAAAGGCTCTTGGCGCCATGGGTTCTGTATCTGCAGCGTTGCTAAATTCGGCCCAAGTGCTGCTGGATCCCAAGCTGTGCTCACGCACCCAATCGCGAGCCAATGATCCGTTCTTGTAGCACAACATGGCGATGTAGAGGTTTCGATCCGTCGGATGCCGTAAAACATGGCCGTCCAAGTGCTGCATAGCCACTGACGATGTATTCAAGGAGTATGGATACTGTTCCAATGGAAACAGCACTGTGTCGCTGGTACCCAGACTCACCACTGCAGCCGAACGACCAGCAGCAAACATGCTTTCAAACCCAGCAAACGCTGACGGATTGTCGCCTGTAAATGCCACTACTGGACACTGACGGATATTGTACCGTTCTGTGTAGTATGAGGACAACTGGCCTACAACCTCGTTGGCCATTACAACTCTTTCGCCTAAAAGCTGCACGAGATGCGGATCAATGGAATCGCACAGCTCTTGAGACCACCGACCACATTGTATGTCGTATAAATTAGTGCCTGACGCATCGCTGCAGTCAATCGGAGCAATATCGCCAATGAGAAGCGAGGCAACAAACGAGGAGACTAGTGAAATGCGCGATACTTGCGACCATACGTGGGGCTGGGTTTCTTTGATTTTTGCGATTTGCGGACCAGTGAACCGCTCAAACGCAGTAGATCCAGTGATACGAGCCAGCTCACAAGCACCGCCAGCGCTTTGTTCTAAATTCTGACACTGCTCACTCGTGCTTGAGTCTTCCCATATTGGAGATTCGAGCACCGCAAACGCACTGTCAAACTGTTGTCTTAGCGACACGCGGGGATCCAGCTGCTTATTTGTCTCAACGCCTTGTTGGCGCCAGTAAACGCTGCCGTGCTGCTGAGCAGCGCCGCTGATACCGCAAATATACGGCGCTAACCCAGTTGCTTTCAGCCGACTCATAAGCAGATCAATCGCCGCCACCCACATCAAAACCGGTGCAGTTACAGTATCGCCGTTTACATGGCGACCATTGCATGTTTTAAACTCGGGGAACTCATCGTCAAACACAATACCCATCTCATATACTATACTAGAGTGCTGGTTCAGTAGCACGCCCTTGAGCTGCTGTGTGCTAAGATCCAGCCCGAGAAACAAGGGTGCGCATTCACTAGTTGCAGCCATTATTTATTAAACAAACGTAATGCGCATTTTTATATGCTGGCAACACCACTGCTTAAAACACTAAATGTATGTGCAAAAAAGTATGGCTCTGCAAATGATTAATAAGCCATGAGGCAATTTTGCCGCCTAAAACGTTCTTTGCTTTTCTTTTAATATTTTATTCACCAAAAAAACAAAAAAACTGCGCAAATACAAAGAAACTATGGACATTAAAGTGCAACTATCCGTGGACATGACGTGCCAGAGCTGCGTTGATGACGTGACGCAAGTTCTAAAGGGCGTGAACGGAGTGGACAAATTCGACATTTCGCTAGAGTCGAAGCAAGTGATAGTCGAGGGCACAGCTCGGCCCTCGGCAGTACTCAACGCAATAAAAGAGTCAGGGCGAGCAGCCGTGGTGCGTGGCACAGGATCAGGCTCGGGCAACATTGGCGCCGCCGTGTGTATATTTGAAGAAGGGCGGGCCATGGCAGACAGCAAGACTCGCGGGCTGGCACGGTTTGTGCAGGTGAGCAAAGACATTTGCTTTGTCGACATAACAGTCAGTGGAATTGCTGAAGGCGCACATGGTGTGGCTATCCATGAGAACGGCGATTTGAGCAGCGTGCCCGAGTCGTGTGGCAAGCATTGGAACCCCGACCAGAGCGAGCACGGCGATTTGAAGCAAGGACATCGTGGCGATTTGGGCAATTTGGTAGTGAAAGACGGATGGGGTGGTTTGGCGTTTGAGACCGAGCGGTTCAAGGTGTGGGAGATCATCGGCCGGTCCATGGTTATTGGCGCTCGACAAGACGATTTGGGCAAAGGCGTGTCGGCGCAAAGCAAGGTCGACGGCGGCAGCGGGCCAGGAATTCTGGCCGGCGTTATTGCACGCAGCGCCGGGCTGTTTGAGAACGACAAACAGGTGTGTGCCTGCTCAGGCAACACGCTGTGGACCGAAGAGCACCTTGTCGGTCAGGGCCGTCGCTTGTAAAGCAAATCCCCACACTGACACGTGGCCCATCTTTTGCACAAAAGCATAGAGGAAAAAGTGACTTGTGTGCGGGAAAAGGGAGTGCCGACCATGCGCCAAGAAAAGAGTGGAAAACGTATTGACCCTTTGTGCTTCTCTGGTGCTATTTTCCCTTGCATTTCTTATTTCTTCTAGCTGTCAAACCAAATCTAGAACTATTTTATCAGTCAACAAAGGGAGACCCTTCTACTGCTCGTTTATATTTGCAGCTAAATCTGTCCCAGCCATTTACTCTTCATCGGCTCGCACAATGACAGAAAAGTTCTTGGTCAAGGCGGTTCATTCGTACAGCAAAAACAAGTCTGAGGAGTTGGAGCTGAAAGAAGGCGACACTGTCCGGGTATCCAACGACGACGACCCCAGCTGGTGGACGGGGACAAACGACCGCACCAAAGAAAATGGGTGGTTTCCGTCCAGTTTTGTGCACAAGATCGAAACGAAGCCCAAGCTCAAACGTCGAGTGCGCATTATTAAGCGATTCGAGGCGTCGGACGAGGACGACTTGACGCTGGAAATCGGTGACATTGTTGATGTAAAGAAAGAGGTCGATGGATGGTACTTGGGCCGCCATAACGGCAACATTGGGATGTTCCCAGCCAACTACGCTGAAGAGTACGTTGAGGACACGCCAGCAGCCCGTCCATTGCCCCAGCCGCCAATGCCGCTCGCTCGGCGGGGCACGACAGGACCGGGCGCATCGCTTCCACAGCCGCCACAGGCTACACCTGTGTTGCCGTTACGCAACCCACCGCTGCCGCCTCGTGCATCCACAGAAATTGCACTGGGTCCAGCTGCCGGCGAAAAGATGCACGCAGCGATGTCGCCCTTGTCGGACGAAGACCCTGAGACGAAGAAGGAGAAAAAGACGGGTCGCCGTATCAGCCGGCTGTTTGGCACCATGAAGCACAAGCACAAGGACGAGCCAGCAGAGAGCAGCCATGACCATACCGAGCAGAATGAAGAGGTAGGTGTTAAAATCATGCGTTATTTGGGTTGTGCCACGTGCTTGGACTATGCGTATTTCGTGTTGATCGTTTCTTTGCCATGCATTGTTTACCTCTTGCTTTCACTGCTCCAATTTTAAGCACCGTTTGCTAACACGTGCAACTGGTATTATTTACACGTAGGTTTTGATTGACAGCGTTGCTTCGCCGACCAAACCGCTGCCACAGCCAACCATGACTATTAACAGCCCGCCGCCGCCGGTTATTACTAGTCCGCTCCCGCCTGCTCCGCGCGCCCTGCCACCTGCTCCTTCTGCTGGTCTGAACAAGCTGCCAGCAGCTCCGGCTCCAGCTCCAGTTGTCTCGGTTCCGACAGCTGTGCCAGCACCCGCACCGGCCGTTCCAGCACCCGCACCAGCCGTCCCCACAAACACCGCTCGTCGGCCATCGGCTGGTGACGTGGCCAGAGACAGCAACTCGCCTGCAAACACCCGTCCATCTACCGCAAAGTCCGCAGCGAGCGACGACGATGACGTCGAGCAGGGCGAGGAGGCAGCTGCCAAGTCTCGGGGCCAGGCCAAGCTGGCCAAAATCATCCAAGACTACGAAGCGCAGTCGCCCGAGGAGCTGAACCTGATGAAAGACGATGTGGTGACAATCATCAGCCGCGGCACCGACGAAGAGCCGCGCTGGAAGGGCGAGTACCATGGCAAGAAAGGGTACTTTCCGGGCACGACGGTCGAGCCGATCTCCGAGTCGGCGACGTTGGACGAAGACGACAGCCAGCCGCGAGGCGGATTCCGCCTTGCCGCATACGGCGTGCAGCAGGGCGGATTGGGGTCGATATTCGCCAGCGGCGGTATGCCAGCGCTACGCAAGTCAGCGCCGCGCAAGAACAGCGACGCCGAGTCGATCGAGGCGCCAGTACCGGCTCAGGCGCCAGGCCTGCCCAAGCTGCGCAGCGTGCCGCGTGTTCCGGCCAAAGACCCGACGCCCAAAAAGGAAGAGGAGCAGCCCAACTTTTTGGCTCACTTGAACCGCGTGCCCCGCAAGCAAGTGCCGTCGGCGTCGTCGGAAGACTCGACATCGCCACGCCCGATGCCTGCTCCAGTTGTTCCTATTTCGCGCAAATCGACTTTGGCCGATGTGGAGCCTGAAGCGTCCATAGCAACTCCAGAAATTGAGTCTACTCCGTCGCCTGAGCTACCTAGCGTGTCTGAATCTGTGTCGGATGCTGTTGTGCCCCAGGACACTGGCTCGCGGCCGCACACGTCCAGCTCAAAGTCGGGCGAAGATGACGAGGCTTCCGACGAGCAGCTAAAGTCCGAAGAAGTATCCGAAGAGCCGGAAGAGACTGCCAAAGCTCCTGTGTATGATCCGGTCCGGTCTCCTGCGCTGCCGCAGGTCAAGCGGCTGGTTCGTCGCGGACCCCGTCAGATGCCTACGGCCGAGGCCCTAAAAAAGGGCTCTGGCGAGTCGCAAGCGCAGTCTCTGCGCACGGCACTGCAGAACGACAAGGATGTGGAGCCTGAGCAGGAGCCTGAGTCGCTTAGGACTGCACCGCCGCCGCCAGTTTCTGAGAAGCCAAAGAATCCAAGGTTCGGGATGTTCAGCGGGCCGCAGCTGCCGACGGGAGGGTTCAAGGCTACGGGGCGGGTGGGCTCAGCCATGGCATCGCGGTTGGCGGCGTTGCAGGCACGGACTGCAGGCGGAGACGAAGAAGAAGAACCAGTGCGTAGTGTTCCAAGGCCGTCAGATGCGACTAGCCCGCCGCCGCCGGTTGCTCGCAAGCCGTCGTTTAGCCCGCGTGTATCTGCCGATGCCGAGCCAGCGCCGTCTGCTGCGGTATCCGCTGAGTGGCAGAAGAAAATCGAGCACGAGCAGTCGCAATTGCGTGACGAGCTGGAACGGGCGCGGAAGAGCGGTGATCAGGTCGAGCAGCTTGTTGCGCGTTTGGCGTCGAGCGAGCGCGATAACCAAACGCTCAAGCAAACAATCACTGCAATGGAGCGGCAAATCGACACACTTGTGTCGCAAATGAGTGCACTGCAAACCAGTCTTACAGGTGTGCAGCAGTCAGTATCTGGGCTGGAGTCCAAGGGCGTGTCGTCATCTCAAGTGTCGGTTATTGTGAAGAGCGAGTTGCAAAATGCGATGGAGCCGCTTCGTAAACTGAATGAGGAGCGTGTGGATGAGTCCAAACAGCTGGACAAGAAGATTGCTGAGCTGCGTGCATATGTCGATGAGCTGGTTGTCGAGGAAGAGGAATAGATGGTTCTAGTTTCTCTCTGTTTTTTAGTAAATTTCTCATTTTATGCATCAGCATCCTTGAAATAATCTAGTCTTGAGTGTTGTGCTACAGGTTGAATGTGTGTAATAAAGAACTTGTACCAAACTTCAACTAGAAAAAGAAAGAGCCATGATCAGAGCCGCTACTAATAAACGTCAAAGAATAGGTAAATGTACTACATTGACAGAATGCTATATTCAATTAGCATTTAGCGAGCTAGATGTCACATGGCATGACAAATAGTATTCCTATCAGGAGTATTTATCTAGCCCTTCCCTGTAGCATTAGTGGATTTGAGGTCTTCTCTTATTCTAGTTGATATATTGTTCCAGGAGCCTCGGCCGGTGATCACTTGGTCACCAATGAGTCTGTCCTGAAAATCATGGTTTGTCAGAAACTGATGGTTGTCACCGAGAAGCCAATTAATGTTTTATTAGGGATGCATGCAATATCTAATTAGGGATGTGCACTCAGGCAATTACCAGTGCATTCTAGAATGGCAGGCACAACAACACAAGTACATGTAAATAGGCAAGGGATTGGTTAGAAGTTTTAGATTCCTTGTTAACAAATTCTTATTATACTTTCTTGAAAGCACTCTTATTACTTGTGTAGTCTTTTCCTTGGTTGTTCCTGCACAATCACAACCGAGTTTGAAACAGTGTCAAGCTGGAATTTAGAAACAAGCTGATCTTTCTTTACAATGGATAGCGTTTTGTGATGAGCAGCTTGTGTAGGAGGAGGCAAAAGTGCCATCTACACTACACTACAAATAGAAGGAAAACAGTAAGAGAATGTTACTGTTCTTTTCTTTTCTCTTCTTATGATAAATACTACAATTCCCTTTTGTATATGCCTGCTTAGCAGCTGCAATATATATTTATTAAGTAAACATATAGACAAATGGAAAGTGATTAATTAAATTAATTGTTTCCTTAGGTATGAGCACTTGTAGTCATCAAAGTGACTATTCCTCCCACCATAATAACAAAAACATCATCACTAGGACTATCAACCATTAATCTTCAATGTCAGCTTTAATATAGCTACCACTTGCCTACTGATAATAAAATATAACCCAATATAGCTAGTATCACAAATTCCCATGCTATGTCTTTTTAAATTTTTCAAAACAGGGGTCACATCTCTTAAGGAAATAGTTTACCATCGTATCACAATCAGCACACTTGTGGGTTTTTAAAGATGGAAATTTCATTGAAAATTGTTAATAAAATATATATCTGGAAAATGGATGGTATAGTAATTGGAGTGAGTAGGAGAGTAGATTGTTGTTTTACATGGTGAATGATGCCAGTGTAATCCGTTTTTATAATCTCCTGGTAAATGTGCAGCTTTGCCTTTTTATTGCTACAAATTACAAAAGTAAACTAAAAAACCACTATGATCAATTGCAAGCAAATTATTTCCATTAATAGATCCAATTGTCCTAAAGATTTATCTGCCAAAGGAACATCTGTCTTTTTAATGATCATGTGTCTGCCAAAGAAACATCTGTCTTTTTAATGATCATGTGTCTGCCAAAGGATTAATCTTTCTTTTAATGTTCATTTGTTGGACAAACGACCAGCTGTTTTGTTAATACAAGTTTTCTGCCAAAGGAACATCTGTCTTTTTTAATGATCATGTGTCTGTCAAAGGATTATTAATGCTTTGTCTTGATCATGTGCATTAACATTGTTGATTGGTGATGGAAGCTGTTAGATAATAATTCCTACTGTGGTGCCCCACATGGCATCACATTCGACTAGCTCGACTATTGCCGGATCTACATGGAACATTTAAGCCGCATTCATGCATCGGCGGCTTATTCCCTTTTCTTTTCTTTTCTCTTCTCAAGAGGGATTTTTTCAATATACCATTTTAACCCGTTGTTCTCAACACCTACCAACACTTGGCTTTGTAATATATAGTTTAAATGTACTGTTAGATAACAAGTCCACACTGTCATGTAGCAACATCTCTACTCAGTAGTATTCCCATCAGAGGTGTTTTTGTAGCCTTTCCCCGAATCATTAGTGGATTCAGAGTCTTTTTTATTCTTCTAAGACTCTAATCACAGAACATGTAAATATTGACAAAACAGGATACCTATTGTATGTTATGAACATGTGTAGCAGTAAAATATATTGCTGATCTATACATATTCAATAAGTATGTACAACAGGTCATGTCCAAACATAAAAGCAATGGTGTCAAGATTCAGAGTGGTAAACTTTATTCTGCAGCAATACTTTGAGTACAATCACAATAAAAGTGTATAGAAATGAACAAACACATGTAGTTAGATAGGCCATACATAGAAGCAAAACGATGAAAACAATGCACAAATGAGCCGCGCAGGAGAGCCACGCACAGAAGCCTAGAACAGAAGCGATACACAGGGGCCGTGCACCGAAAGAGCTGCATACCAAAGCGCTGTATGCAAGAGAGCTGTAGTTCGTGGAGCCACAATGTCTGACTGCTATTCCTTTCACTAATGTAAAGGAAACAGTCAAATAACCAGCTCAGCCAATACTCTTGTTCTCTGGTTTATCAAACTATATCGTGCTTCTGTAAATCAGGCGCTCAAAGGTGGTAAAAACAGACTCGTCTATATATTTTAGCTGACAAATCTTATAATTAGTCTGGCCAAGCATTAATTTCCGTGGCGGTCATTCAGCAATAGTTGTATGATCAGCGCCAATGTTCCAGACACTAGAAAATGATGTTATGTTCGTGTGGCTTTTATTTATGGAAACAGATCCTTGTGGCGTGTGAGTTGTATATGAATTTGTTCTCAGAACAAGTGTCCCTGTTTCTATTCTTGGCATTGTGCTGGGAATAAATGCTCAAATCCGAGCTTGGCGCTTGGCTGCTGAGAAACACGAAAAAATCTCCGCATTAAACTGGGTGTGACAGAGCCATGCTGGCGTTAAACACGATCCAGCATTTTTCCTTTTTCCGACACTTTGGATAAACACAATTGGGCATGTGAGCTACAGGGGAGTGAAAGGGGATGGTCGTGGTTTCAGAGCCCTACTATTCCAGTCCCCTGTCTCTGGCCTGGACTTTCATCAATACGCGCATTCCAAATCAGGGGTTGATATTCCAGAATAAGAACTGAAATGATGGCGCTTTCTATTTTCTGTTGTTTTTCTTTCTTGTCTCTTTTTAAACTGCTTTTTTTCTTTCTCTGGATATTCCGTGTATCTTCTTTCCCTTTATTCCTTTTCCGCAACAAATTTACCTTTTTTCTAGTGCATAGCAATGTCGGTGAGCGGCAAACAAAGATGGCGGGTGCAGGGCATGACGTGCCAGTCGTGCGTGCGGGCCATAGAGTCGGCGTTATCGGACAAAGATGGCATACAAGCAGTGTGTATATCGCTGGAAGACAACCAGGCAACAGTTACATACGCCCTTGCCACTGTTACTGAGCACATGGTTACGGAGGTGATTGAGGACTGTGGGTTTGACGTGCAAGTAGAGGCGGGGAGTTTGCGGCACATTGCCATGCTTGGCGTGCATGGAATGACGTGCCAGTCGTGTGTACGCAGTATAACGAGTGTACTGAACGACACGAGTGGAGTAACATCAGTAGGTGTTGAGCTGGAGGCCGAGCAGGCTACGGTCGAGTGGAACCCCGAACTTACTGATGTGCATCGCGTTGTGGAGGCGATTACTGGGTGTGGGTTTGATGTGGACGAACCGTCTGAGCGCAGTAGTGCGGGACCGAGCATAGTGACAACGGTTATGCTGGCGCAAGTGCGTGTGGACGGGATGACATGTCAGTCGTGTGTCAGGTCAGTTACTGCAGCGCTTCAGGCAACGGCTGGAGTGCTGGACGCAGCTGTTGAGCTGGAGCCGCAGGGCTGGGCTCGAGTCTCATACGATCCGCATCAGACGGATGCCAAATCGGTGATGGAAGCAATCGAAGCCGCTGGGTTTGATGCCGCCCTCGACTCGGTTACAGACGTTGGAAGTGACACAGCCCTTGGGTCTACAAGCGCTATTCAGTCTGCTGACTTTGCCAACACACCTGACACGATGGACGGGCGGGCATTTGGCAGCGACCATACAACGCAGCCCCTTCTGGACATGCAGGGTGCACGAGAGCATAGCGGGTCAGGGGAGGCAGCATACTCGTTTTCGAGCAACAAGTCGGGAGAGACGCTGCTGGACACAGAGCCGCTGGACGCGACAGGGTCGCACATTAGCACGCAGTTTGAGGTGCGCGGAATGACGTGCTCGTCGTGTGTGGCGGCAATCGAGCGCGGACTACAGGACCGTGAGGGCATCCACAGCGTCAGCGTGTCGCTATTGGCCCAACGCGCTACGGTGCAGCACGACAGCAACGTTGTGTCAGACACGACGATAGCGCAGTGGATCGAGGGACTAGGGTTCGAGGCAAAGTCCCTGGACGCCGTGTCACGTGTATCGAAAGTGAGCCTAAATGTGTATGGCATGACGTGTGCGTCGTGTGTGGGGATGATCGAGCGCAGCGTGCGCAAGGAGCGCGGGGTGGAGTCAGTTTCGGTCAGTCTGGCGCTGGAGACGGCAGTTATCGAGTACAGACCGTCCGAAATAGGCGTGCGCAAACTGGTGGCGGTGGTCGAGAGCGCAGGATTCGACGTTCTTGTTGCTGATGACGCCAAGAACAACACGCAGCTCGAGTCGTTGCAGCGCACACGAGACATTCTGGCGTGGCGGCGGCGGTTCGTGCAGTCGCTGTTTTTCTCGATTCCAGTCATTTTCCTGGCCAAGATTGCGTCGCACATGGCGTGGTCGGCGTCGATTGTGCACTGGCAAGTGGTGGCCGGGCTGCCACTGGGCTCTTTACTGCAGTTGCTGCTGACGACGCCGCTGCAGTTTGTGGTGGGCGGGCGGTTCTACGCCAATGCATTCAAAGCCTTGCGGCACGGCAACGCCAATATGGATGTGTTGGTGACCACTGGTACGTCGCTAGCGTATTTTTTCTCACTCTTTATGTTGTCGTGGTCGGTGTTTCACGGCAACCATCCGCGGCCACATTGTTTCTTTGAGGCGCCGGCGATGCTGATTACGTTTGTGTCGCTGGGCCGGTACTTGGAGAACCTGGCCAAGGGCAATGCGTCCGCGGCTCTGTCCACACTGATGACGTTGACGCCAGCCCAGGCCACGCTGATCATATACGACGGCGGACGGGTGATTGACGAGAAGATGATTCCAACAGAGCTGATCCAGGTGGGCGACCATTTGCGGGTGTTTCCGGGCGAGCGGATCCCGGCCGACGGAACTTTGCTAGAGGGCGGATCGCAGGTCGACGAGTCCACAGTGACAGGCGAAGCATTGCCGGTGCGCAAATCGCGTGGAATGCAGTTGGTTGCCGGTACTGTTAACGGTACTGGGTCGTTTACGATGGCAGCGTCGCGGGTAGGCGCGGACACGACGCTGGCGCAGATTGTGCAGCTGGTCGAGGAGGCGCAGACGGCCAAAGCTCCGATCCAGGCGTATGCGGACCGCGTCGCGCAGTACTTTGCGCCCTGTGTGCTGCTGCTGGCGCTGTTGACGTTCCTGGGATGGGTGCTTGTGTCGTACTCGCATTTGCCAAAGCCAGCGATGTTCCAAGCCGAAGCTGACGAGACAGGAAGCTATATGGTCGGGTGCCTCAAGATCGCAGTGGCGGTGGTAGTTGTGGCATGTCCGTGTGCACTGGGCCTAAGTACGCCTACTGCTGTGATGGTGGGCACTGGCGTGGGCGCGCAAATGGGCGTGTTGATTAAAGGCGGCGACGCTCTGGAGGCGGCCAGTCGTATTGACGTTGTGGTATTTGACAAGACTGGAACACTGACGCGTGGCAAGCTGGCGGTGGCCGATATGGGACTGGCTCAAAATGCGCAACTGCCGCAGCGTGTGTTTGTGCTGTTGGCGGGGGCGGCCGAGCAGGGCTCAGAGCATCCACTGGGCAAGGCCATTGTGGCGTACGCTCAAGCTACTTTGGATACTCCAGCAGCACTGCCGGCGCTGGTTACAGACTTTGATTCGGTTCCAGGCAAGGGCGTGCGCTGCGTAGTGACGCCCGATGTGGACGAGGCACGTGGATTTGGCGCGAGCGTTGAAGTGCTGGTGGGCAGTCTGGAGTACCTTGAGACGCAGGGCGTTGTGGTCCCTGCAGCGAGCATATCGGAGAAGACGCAGCAGGAACGAACGGGCCGCACGGTTGTTGTGGTGGCGGTGGACGGTAAATTCGCCGGGTGGATGGCACTGTCCGACGTGGTACGCGCCGAGGCCATTCCAACCATAGCTACGCTGCAAAACACAATGGGCATCGAGTGTATTATGGTTACGGGCGACCAGCCGTTGACTGCACAAGCGGTGGCTGCCGAGTGCGGCATTCAACGTGTATACGCCGGCGTCTCCCCAGCGGGCAAAGCCGCTATAATCGCGCACTTGCAGAGCGAATCAACTGTTGTGCACTCCAGCCTGTTGAGCCGCCTCCTATGTGTTGGCTACTTGCCGTCGCGTCGTAACCGCGTTGCACTTAAACGCGTGGCGATGGTGGGCGACGGCGTCAACGACGGCGCAGCCCTTGCGGCATCGAACGTCGGCATCGCACTAAAGTCCGGCACAGACGTTGCGATGGAAGCAGCATCCATGGTACTGATGCGCGAGGACATATCTGATGTGGTTACTGCGCTTGACTTGGCACAGACTATATTCCGGCGTATCCAGTGGAACTACGTGTGGGCGAGCATATACAATATGCTTGGCATTCCCCTTGCGATGGGCGTGTTTATACCGATTGGCGTTATGATGCCCCCGGTGTTTGCTGGTCTTGCCATGGCGATGAGCAGTTTGAGCGTGATGGCCAGTAGTTTGTTGCTGAAAATGTACCGGAGGCCGGTGTGTCGCGCCCCCAGTGCAGCATCTTTGCCGTTGGCGATAAGCGAGGTGCGTGTGGTGGAGGCGCCGAGGATGCGTGAGCGGCGGGAGTTTGTGGTGGATATGTCAGAGGCGATGGAGATGGAAGATATGGCGTCGGAGACCGTACATGATGCGCAAAAAGACGGACGCAAGACACGGGGGACGCTGGGGTACTTTGGCGTGGGCACGTCTTCGTATGACTACCGCGAGCTGCCGCAATAGTTTCTTTGTTCTATTATTAAATGTACTGAGTATTTTCACGTGATATATTGTAATCAGAGATCCAACCTTTTTCCATTTCTCGTACCTTTCTTTATATTTTTGTATTAAATAATGAGCTCTTCGGTTTTGTGTGCGCATTTCGATACGCCCGAGGGCCGGTGGACGCTTGTTTCCGAGTTTACCACGGAGGATGCGGCGAACCAATTCGTGCCGCACATTGGACCCAAACTCGGGGGCGATGACTTGAGCATGGGCGCAAGTGTAGAGCCTCGACCGCCCACTCCGCCAACTGCAGTGTCGGCAAAGTTCAATGCACCCAGTACGCTTATGGTGAGTGGTGGGCTAATGTTCGGCGACTCTGTGCCAAATATGGGTGTTAAAGCACCGCACGCGTTGGCGAACCGACCTACACACGTAATGATGTTCCAAGCGTCTGAACCAGTACCACAAAACGAACCCATCGAAAACAGTGTGTCAAAAAGCAAACCGCACGGCAAAGGCCTGGTAACAAAGTCCACATCATCTTTTGTTACTCGTATCGTAACCAACGAGAACCTGGCCCGGTGGATCATCGACCCACGTACCACATACATATTGTTTAACGCGCCCAAATGCTTCAACGTGGTTGGCATGCAGCCAGACAACCGGGGCGAAACTTTGGCGCGTTTAGACATGACACTTGCGTCGCCTACGTGCTACGATGTAATCGGCGGCTCGAGTCGGTTTGACGTGGTGCTGGGGTTTGTCAGAGGCAACATTGTGTGGTACGAGCCGGTGAGTGGCAAGTACTCGAGGCTGAACAAGAACTCGGGGTATGCACCGGCGGTCGTGTGTGTAAAGTGGATGCCCAATTCAGATACTCTGTTTATGGTGGGCATGGCAGACGGAGCGGTTATGGTGATGGACCGCACAAAAGACGAGTTTGTTGTGCCGCAAATGACACACGCGCACACAGTGTTTGCACCGGCTGAAACACGCCCGAAAACTAATCCAGTCTCATTTTGGCGCGTGTCCAACAAACCTATTACGAGCATTGAGTTTTCTCCAGACTCGCAGTATGTGGCCATAACCAGCGAAGACGGCACGTTGCGTATAATCGACCACCAAAAAGAATCATTGTGCGACGTATACGAGTCGTACTTTGGCGGGCTTACGTGCTGCGCATGGAGCAACGACCAAAAGTACGTGGTGACTGGGGGAAAAGACGATTTGGTAACTGTATGGAGTTACTATGATAAATGTGTGGTGGCGCGGGGCCAGGGCCACAAGTCATGGGTCCGCGGTGTGGCGTTTGACAATGTGCAGTGTGGCGTAACGTATCGGTTCTTTAGCGTGGGCGATGATGCGCAATTGCTTGTGTGGGACTTGTCGTTGGCTGCGTTGCACCGGCCGCGCACGCACACAGCTCGCGTGGCTGCGTCGCCCACAAGCAGAGCACGTGTGTCGCTGGAGAATGTGTCTGCCCGGTCTCGAGGTGATGCGCCGCATGGCACTGTGCATGCACGTATGCCGAAAGACTCGGTTGCTGTGTTGCAGCCGTTGGTATCCGAAGCTATACACGATACTCCGTTGTGTTCGTTATCGATTACTCGGGATTTGCTAGTTACTGCATGCCGTAAGGGCGTGGTCAAAGTATGGAAACGTCCGAAACCAGACTCGTATGTTCCAGCATGATTTTTTTGTAACTAGTATTATTTCGCAACTGATATATGATAAATTAAAAATCCCTAGTTAGGTTTGTTCTACTTGCGATTGCGTCTCTTGAGCGACAACTGGTACAAGTTGTTTGCAATACCTACAAAATAGCCTTAAATTAGCATATGTATCACGGCAAAGCCCCACAAACCAATGTACTTACTGTAGAGCGTGGGCGACGTGATCCTCGGATCCCACATCATCGTCGACACAAAGCCCAAAAAACTATGCGGCGCATACGGCACGCTCGAATACGCGTCCATCGACCCGCACCTCAATCCAATATGCGACAACACATGGCTCGCATAAATACTCGGCGACGGAATACTTATGCTCGCTGACTTGTACCCGGACATTTTCGACGACACCCAGAAACTAAAAATATGGTCCACCGTAATCCCCTCCGGCTCCAGCTCATACGCCAAGCTTTGCGAGAAAGTTTTGACAAAGCCTTTGGTCCCCGCATAAACCGACAAAAACGGCATGCCTTTCATGGACGTCCATGAGCCGATGTTTAGGATAAGGCCGTTTTTTTGCTGCCGCATTTGGGGCACCACCAAGCGGGTCATGTTGACGGTCGTGTGGATGTTTACTTCGACCATTTGGCTGCACAACGCTGGGGTTTCTTCCATGAAGGAGGTGACGGAGGGGTGGCAGATTCCAACGTTGTTTACAAGGATGCCGATGTTCTTGGAAGTTATTATTTCGCGTATGTGCGTCCAGTCGGTGGAGGTTGCACAGCTAAAGTCCACTGCGTAGCTGTCCACTTTTACTCCCATGGCCACTACAAAACACATGTTAGTGTTGTTTGTCATAATAAAGTGCAGAGATTTGTATGATATACTTACTTAGCTGTTGCTCCAAGTCGTCGAGTTTTCTTTGCGTGCGGGACAGCAAAACGAGGTTGTACCCGGTTTCTCCCAGTTGAAGTGCAATCTCCCGGCCAATACCATCCGTACATCCAGTAACAACTATACACAAAAACAATCAGCACCAAATTTATATATTGTGGTAAATGTCGGTTTGGTACTTACCAGCCCAGCGTCTTTTTTCCAAACCAAAACTCTCAATCTACACACGCAACGAGAAAGTGTTTTAATACATTATAATTTGACGCACATTTCCACCACAGGTACTTACAGGAATCGCTTCTCTTATCCAAAGGTCGCTCACAATATCGATAATCCGAAGTATAAAGTATAGAGTCACGCACACTCCGCACAACACAAACGCCATTTGCATCGAGCTACATTATACACTATATTTAGCCACATTGTCTATATACCCAGTGCAATAAACTGCATACTTACTTGAATAGCTTAAAACGTGCTAGCGCATCTCCGTCTGCTTCGCTCGGAATGTATCCCAACGGATCCGTCAACGCAGAGTTAATCCCGTGCATATCAAATGATTGTGTCTTCTAATGTATACACCTCTAAACTAAAACTAAAACTAAAACTCCAAGAAATAAAATAGTTTCGAAAAGGGCTAGAGCGTTGTAAAAGAAAGAAGCTGTTAAGTTGAACAAAACGGGGGGTTTTACTGTGCCTGTAATTCTAATCGTGCATGGCACACGTGCATAAAATACACAAAATGCAGTATACATATTTTGCAATACAGACTAAAGTAATTTCTTACTAGCTTTAATTATTGCATTGATAATTGATTCTCTTGCAACTGCCGTATCATTTATTTCTATATCCAAAGCTGAACACATTAATTCCGCAGCCATGAGCAACAACAACAATTACCCAAAGGCAGATTAAACTTTTTATAGGACCAACCCGCAAAACCCCCAAATTTTGAGAAAGAAATAACGAAAGAAAAACCTACTGCTTCTTGCCAGTAGCCGACACAATATCGTCCACACGCAGCAACAACGACGCCGAATCAACTGCCGTCTTAATGGTCTGCAGCTTGACCGCAAGCGGCTCCCACACACCGTACTCCTTCATGTCGACCGGAGTACCCGTCTCGCCGTTAACGCCCCACGTCGACAAGCCCGCAGCGTGCTTGGCACGCAGCTCGGTTAGGGTACGAATGGCGTTACCGCCGCCGTTCTGAATCAACGTACGCGGAATGACTTCCATCGCCTCGGCCACGCCGCCATACGGCCACTGCTCAACACCGTCGATCGACGACCGCGCACGCTGCCCCAGCTGCACAGCCAGCGCCATCTCGGTCGCACCACCGCCAGGACACAAGTACGGGCTGAACAGCACATTACGTGCCACGCACATGGCGTCTTGCAAGTTACGGTCAATCTCGTTCAGCGTGTCCTTGCCCGGACCGCGCAGCAGAATAGTGCACGCCTTGGGGTTGCGGCACTGAGTCAGGAACGTAAAGTACTCGTCGCCAATCTTGTCCACCGAGAACAGCCCACAGTCCGTGCCCACGTCCTGCTCCTTCAGCTCATCAACTGAAGTGACAATGCGCGCACCTGTCGCCCGCGCAATGCGGTTGTTGTCCGTCTTGCGCATGCGCCGCAACGCCGTGATGTTGTTCTTGACCAAAAAGTGCTGCGCCAAGTCAGACACTCCCTTTTCGGTTACCACCAGATCAGGCTTCAGCGCCGCAATCTTCTCGCACATCGCCTTGATCTGCTCCTCCTCAATCTCCAAAATCCGCGCCCAGTCCTCCTCGCGCGTAATCTCAATGTTCGTCTGCGACTCGCCCTTCTTGTACTCCAGCGGGCAGTCCAGCAGCACAATGCGCGGGTTCTCGATGCGACGCCGCATCTTTGGGTGCACCACGTCCTTGTTGATCATCACGCCGTCCAGCACACGGCTCTCCTCGATCTCGCCGCCTGGCACTTTCTCAACACGCGCAAACCGCTTGATGTCCACCTCGTGCACATCCGTCTCCGATGTCTTCCCGCTCACATCAACTGCGTCAGCAGTAGCTGCAGCAGCAGATCCAGTGGCAGCAGCATCGCCCTGGGGCTTCTTTGCGTCAATATTGGCAATGTCGACCACTGGAGCTTCCTCCATATCTGCCTTGCGGCGCACCACCGTCTGCACAGCATCTAGCGCCAGCCCGCACATGAGGTCGTTCCAGCGGCTGACAAACTTTGTGCCAATCGCCGACTTGATCAGACCCAGCATCTGCTCGCGGTCGCTGGTATCCACCGGCACTGCGATCGAGCGCAATATATCCTGCGCATCCTCCAGCGCACGCTGGAACCCACGCAGAATCACCACCGGGTGAATCTTGCGCTCAAGGAATGGCGCGCTAATCGCCAGCAGCTCGCCAGCCAGAATGATCACACTGGTCGTACCGTCACCCACCTCGTCGTCCTGCGTGCGGCTCAGCTCAATCATCGACTTGGCTGCCGGATGCGCAACCTCGCATTCGCGCAGAATAGCAAACCCGTCGTTGGTCAACGTAATGCCGCCCATAGGGTCCAAAAGCATTTTAAGCATTGCCCGGGGCCCAAGCGACGTCCGCACCACGTCGGCCACCGTCTTGCCTGCCGCAATGTTGGACATTTGCGCCTTGTGTCCGCTCTCCCGCTCTTTGTTGGTGTTCACCACAATTACCGAAGACTGCGACATGTTTATCTGTATAGATTGCGTGTGCTAGCTGATGAGAAATAAAAAGGAAAGCAAAAGCGTCAATTTAGAAGCTCAAAAATAACAAACAAGGATTTAGAACAACCTGGAACAGGTGGATCAAGCCAGCCGGCAGATCAGATCTGGCCGCTGCCGCAGTTGACGGAAATTTTTTGTTGCGCATTTACATTTGTCAGAGAGCCCCATTTTTTGGTATTCAAACGTTTAATTTTCTTTGTTTTATATCAAGCTTTTACTACCTTTTTGTATATCCAAGCGGAGAAATGAGCAGCACTCCAGGACAGCCGGAGAGCGGCAGCGTGCCCACAAACGCACACAGCATGCCGCTCTTTACGTGCATTGCGTGCCAAGTAGCCTTCTACTCGGCCGACCAGCAGCGCACGCACTACCGCAGCGACTGGCACCGGTACAACCTGAAGCGCAAAGTAGCCGAACTTCCGCCCGTGACCGCCGAGAGCTTTGCCCAGCGGCTGCTGGCGCAAAAGGCCAAGACCGTCGAGGACACAAAGCGCGCCGAGTTTTCGGCCGATTGCACGGTGTGCAAAAAGACGTATGGGTCGGAAAACGCATTCACCAACCATCTGAACAGCAAGAAACACAAGGAGAACGAGGCGCAGATGTTGCGCAAGCTGCAAAAAGACGAGGATATGCGTGCTGAGCAGAACGCTATTGCAGAGTCGATTGCTGCAGCACGTATTTCAGTACCTGGCGAAGCTGAGATTGCACCGCCTGGAGCGACAGAGTCGACTACGACCGATGAGCGGGGACGCAAGGCTGTTCCGTTCCCAGTCAGCGATGACGAAGATGAGGAGGATGAGGACAGCGAATTGCCGGCAGCAGACGCAAAGCCTGTGGTCGAGGGCAGTGAATCGCAGGCGGCAAACGCAGAGCCTATGGATGAGGACCAGAACGAGACCAACGCTGACAGCGAGCGCCGGAAGCAGGAGCGGGAGATCAAGCGCCAACTGACTGAGGCGACAACCGAAGAAGAGGTTGTGCAGCTGCTCGAGAAGAAGCATGCAGCGGCGCCGCGGCTGAACCCAGACTCAGACTGCTTGTTCTGCACGCACACGTCGTCGTCGTTTGAGGACAACATGGACCACATGAAAAGCGCGCACTCGCTGTTCATTCCCGACCTCGAGTACCTGGTTGATCTGCGTGGGCTAATCAAGTACCTGGCGGACAAGATCTCTGTGGCCAACGTATGCTTGCACTGCAACGGACGTGGTCGTATGATGTACAGCATGGAGGCGGTGCGCAAGCACATGCTGGACAAGGGCCATACGAAGATTGCGTACGACACGGAGATTGACATTTTGGAGATTTCGGACTTTTACGACTTTTCGTCCACGTACCCTGATGCGAAAGAGCACGAGGGCGACGAGGACGAAGATATGCTGGACGGAGTCAGTGGCCGCTCGAAGCTACTGGGCGCGCAATCTTTGGAAGAGGAAGACGGCGAGTTGATTTTGCCAAACGGGTCGCGTATCGGCCACCGTGCACTGCAGCGCTACTACAAGCAGACTGTTCTGCCGGAGCGGACTGAGAAGGACAGCGTGGTTATCCACAAGATGCTGACCAGCTACGAGGACGACCCCGAGTACAGCACGCAGCTTACGCAGGCCGGCCGCACCCGTGCAATGATTCTGGCCCAGCCCAACGGACTTTGGGCGTGGAAGGCCACGGCCACGTACAAAGAGAAGCGTACGAAGGAGCACTTTAAGACTCGTGTGGGTATCCGCAACAACGGGCTACAGAAGCACTACAGAGAGCAGAACCCAATTTAGTCTATTCGTTTTTGCTGTTGTGGATGTCAATGGAAATATCCAAAGCACTGAAAGAGAGAAATAGCTTTATTTAAGCTCCTAATAAGCAACATATAGACCATGTTATTCAGTTACTAAAAGTTTATTTTCTAGCGCTTGCCGTCCTTTGCCTGCCGCGCCGAGTTGGCAAACGCGTCGATTCCAAACACATCACCCTTTTCAAACTCTACAGGGCCAGACCTTGGCTGCACAGACTTTTTAGCCGCCCCCAGCCCTTGCAACTGACCACTAAACCTATCACTTCCCATCATCCGGTCTACCTCGCTCGCACGATTCGCCTCATCAATCGCTGCGCTCGGACGGTAATTGCTCGACATCCGGTCCGCTGCGCTAAACAACGGCTTGTCGTACACATTGTACGCTTCGTCGTTTTGCAACGATGCGTTGGACGCACTGGGCTGGTCAAACAGTCGCGCATCAAACGTGCCTTCGCTGGCCGTTGGCTTGGCAATACCAAGTGCGATCTTTTCGGAGATGTCGCGGTCGTCGGTTTTGCGCAAGTATTTTGCTTTGGCGTCGGTGCCCATACGGTTTAGGCGCAGCGACCGTTCGTGTTCTTTGCGTCGCTCGCGCCGCATATTGTCGCGCTCGCGTTGCCCGTCTGATGGACTGCGGCTGCGGCTGCGGCTGCGGCTGTTGCTGTAGCGCCGGCTCTTGCGCGCACGATCGTCAAAGAAGTCAGCTGCGCCCATGCGGCCTGGTTTTGCCGACGGCTTGGGAGACTGAGGTGGGTGGTCGTTTGCCGGAGACGGTGACCTTGACATGGGTGGTGGCTCATATCCACCAGATGGCTCAAGCCCACCAGTCGACTCGGCTGCACCTGGATTAAGTCTCGGAGCAGCCCGCTCCTCACGTGCCTTTTGCGCAAGCAACCGCAACCTCTCCTCCTTCGCCTCCTTATCCTTGCGAGCCAGTGCCTGCTGCACTTGCGCACGCTCCGAAATCTCCTTGCGCGCATGAGACTCGGCCGAGATCAACGCTTCCGACAGACGCGCAAAGTTATCGCTAACCGACAGCTCCTCCATACCGCGCCCCTCGTTCGCCAGTCGCTTGTCCAGTGCAACCGTAAACCCATGGATGTTCTTCCAGTTGGATACACACGGGGGTACTGACCATTCTTTCTGCTCGTCGGCTGTCAGTTTGCGCGGCGGCGAGTGCATTACGGGCGCTGGCGGAGACGCCGGTTTGCGCGCTTTCTTTTGGTGCCGGATCTTGGGCGGCTCCATTGGATCCAACGGCATGTCGGATACGCGGACAATACGTTGTGCTGCTCCCGAGTTGAACCCAGCGCCTTGCTGGTTGGGCGTGTACCGCACATACGTTGGCTCTTTGATAGCCACGCTACCCACGCTTTTGTGCGCCCCGGCGCTGATTCGCCCGCCCATAACTTTCTCCAATGCAAGTTTTGTGCGCTCGGTGGTTTCGCGAACTGTCTCGGCGTCTGGCCGCTCGGGTATTGCGTCCTGCGTATCGTCAAAGTCTGCGCGCTGTCGCAGCGGTATCATGTCTTTGTACTTTGAGTGCACAACTTCGTCTGGCCGCCGGTTGTGCCGCACCAGTGCGTCGTAGCTTGTGTTGCCCGAGCCGTCTACTTGTTTGGCCAGAGCATTGCTCTTTTTGCTACGCCTGCGGCCCATTCCGAGTGGATACTGCAGCATTTGTATTTCGGGGTACGCGCCGCCATCGCCAAAGTCGTCGTTTGTCTTGGGAACCCATCCTTTGCGCTCGCCATACCCTGGGATATTGCGTTTGCTCGTGTCGTGCGCAACAACCAGAGTGCTTTCGCCCACCGCATCAACTGGTTGCCGCTGGTTGGATGTGTGCTTGGGCTCAGGTAAAAACTGTGAAATGGACGACATTTTCTCTACTACAAATAAAAGATATTTGACGCGAAAAGAAAAAAGAAACTGGATCTATAGCTAATCAAGCAGCATTTTTTACTCTACTTTTCTTCAGTGTTGCTACATTCTAGCTTTATAATCAACCAATGCCGCTTATTATGATGACGGGGTTCCCGTCCAGTGGCAAGTCTACGCGGGCAGCCGAGCTCAAGCAGCTGTTTGAAGAGCGACTTTTGCAGCCCGAGAACCAGCACCGTAAACACACAGTGCACATCATCAGCGACACCACGCTGGGCGTGCCCCATTCCGCATATGCGCATGCCAGCGAGGAAAAGAACGCTCGTAGCGCCTTGCTTTCGGCAGTTGAGCGACTGGTGACTCGTGAGCACATTGTTATTGCCGATACGCCCAACTACATCAAGGGTCTGCGGTACCAGCTCTACTGCACGGCCCGTGAAGAGGGCACCACACATTGCGTTGTATATTGTGCGCTGCCTGTCGATGCTGCTCGTCAGATCAACCAAATGCGAGGCAGCGACGGGTACGCGGATAATGTGTTTGACGAGCTGACGATGCGGTACGAGGAGCCGAACTCTGCGACGCGGTGGGACAGCCCGCTGTTTACGATTATTCAGAACGATCCGAACGATAAACTGCCGTTTGACAGTATTTGGGACGCCATAGTTGAGCGGCGAGCACCGCCACCAACCTTTTCTACGGCTGTGAAGCCTGCCGAGGAGACAAACTACCAGTTTGAGCTGGATCGGGCAACTCAGGACGTCATCACCGCAATTCTAGACTCGCAAAAAAGTGGTGTGCCAATGTCATACGTTGTGGTTCCCGGATCGTCGGAAAAAGTCAATATGCCAGGCCGCAACTTGACTCTATCTGAGCTGCGTCGCCTGCGTATGCAGTTTTCAAAGCTAAATCGCCAAGCGCCTTTGCAAGTTGGCCAAATCGCAGAGTCCTTTGTCAATTACTTGAATATCAACTTGTAAGCATGCCTTTTCATTTAGATAAAAGAAAGTGAAAAAACGTACTTTTTCTTTTCATTTTTTGCCAAGCTTGTCAATAGATTCCTCTCATAAAATGTCTAAAGAAACACATCTATGCTACGCTTCGTAAGTTATTTTGTTATTTCTATTATCATATTTGACAAACCATCGCCAAACTATGATCCGGCTTGAATCATCCGACGGACGGCTCTTTGCTGTAGACCAGGAATCTGCGTATATGAGTTCGCTTTTAAAAAATATTGACCAAGACCTGGGCACCGACATCAACCCAATACTGCTGCATAATGTCACGGGCACGATTCTGGCCCGAGTAATCGAGTACTGTGTGCACCACCGAGACGATGTGCGGCTGGACAAGGATGTAGAAGATCTCCTTCAAGACGACAACCAAGTGGAGGCCTGGGACAGGCAGTTTATGAACGTTGACGACTCGACTATGCTACAAATTTTGTATGCGGCAGACTACCTTGGCGTTGAGCCATTAGTGGATCTGGGCTGCATGTTTATTGCCTGCATCATCCGGGACATGCCAGTAGATGAAATCCGTCTCCGCTATGGCGTTGTTGAAGACTTTACTGATGCCCAGCGCCAGCAAATGCAATTGGAAGCCGACCTTTTAAAGTAGCAAAGGCGACGGTAGAGACTTCTCTTCCTTTGCCCTTTTGGCATATGCTTTTGTACTGCAACTGTAAATTTCTTTATCCACACAATCTGTTTAAAAATGCAAAAATCCACCAGTTTAGTACTCTGTTCTCTTTATTCTAATTCTTGCTGTGCCATTTTTGCCATATTTAAAAGTATATCACTAAATATTTTTATTCAAGCCAACTGCAATTATGAGTGTTACTCTTCAGTCATCAGACAAGCAGGATTTCTCTGTATCCATGGAGGTTGCTCGGCAGAGCAAGTTTGTCAAGAATATAATTGACACGCGCAAGGATGCTGAAAGCCCTATTGTTTTGGAGGAAGTGACTGGCGACGTACTGGCTAAAATCATTGAATATTGTGAGCATCATAAGAACAACCCGCTGGTTAACGACGATGAGCATGAAGTCGAGCCACAACGCTCGGACAATATTTTGCCGTGGGATAAGCAGTTTATGGAGGTCGACCAGGATATGTTGTTTAAGATTATGCTGGCTTCCAAAAATATGGACATCAAGCCATTGCTCGACCTGGGTTGCAAGACGGTTGCCAACATGATTCGCGGAAAGTCGGCAGAAGAAATTCGCACAATGTTTGACATTACCGATGAATTTACGGATGAAGAGAAAGAGCAAAGTTTAAAGGAGAACGAATGGGCAGAGGCTCACAAGCAGGGCTAACTGGGCTTGAGTTAGTTTGCTTAGCATTTTAGCTGTTTATAGAGTGCTATTAACCGGAAATAAAAGCTAAATTGTTATAATATTAATAAAAACTAGAATGTTGGTAATGGTGTACCTTGTTTCAGTGTTTATAAGAGAACTGCACTCTGATGATGCACTGCGACTATTTCTACAAACCTGGCAAACTATGTCAATATGCCGTTGACTAGCACCACTGGGACCACATAATCACACTTGGTTAACAAACTCAAAACTATAGGCTTCCTTGGCTCAGTAATGACGCTGGCGTCAGGCAAACCTCTATAAACCTCTTATATTCATAAACAATGTGGCATTTCTATAGTACTAGTGACAGTCAGTAATAACATGGTGCTAGTGCTGACAAATAGTCGGACAAAAAACATAGTACTTGAACGCGCGCTCAAACTCACAACAGCTAGTTGCTTCTCGGCACAGCTAGAAGGCAACTGCGCAAAATCAAGTGGCAGTGTGCTTCAAAAGCCGCTCGGAGCTGATTCAATGCACACATGATTTTCGTGAAACAGGATGTGGCTCAAATTAGATCGGCTTTTTCCCAACTGCGCAGCACGCTTAAAAGCCTTTGGTTGTCAGTTTCCTTCGCTTTTCTCTTAAACTCTTCGAATTTGCTTATTTTGTACAAGCGTACTCTTAATTTTTAACTTTGCAAGTGAAGCTGCCAGAAACTTTGACAGGTACGAGTACAAATTTAACAGCGCCTACCCATCAATCTGAATCTTTCAATTGTTTACGTCAATTGGCAAATCCACTTTCAACTCCCACAGACCAGCTGACAGAGGCGGCTGTGCTGCTTGTTGCGGTTGCATATCATGACTTCTGTTTTGTATTAGCTCTATTGAAGCTTTTGCCGACAGGAGTGTAGCTTCTACTCTGTCGTACAGCCTATTGATACTACTATACCTTGCGCGTATGCTCCTTTCTGGCACATGCTGCCCAAAGTTTCCTTGCTATTGCGGCCTTTGCTTCTTTCATTAAACCTGCCAATTTTATTTTGCATCCAGCCAAGTCTGTGCTTTTGCTGTCGTCTTTGTATGCATGCTTTGGCGTTAAAAGGGGTGTCTTTTCCTTCTTATACCTTCTATTGCCAGGCTGCTGCTTAAAAGCGACGCCTGAAAGTCGGCATACTTTCTCTTCTGCTCTTCTCTAAATAATTTCTACTTTCTGCTACATATAGACAACATTTACATTTTTAGTCATGGGTATCATTCTTCAGTCGTCCGACAACGAGGACTTTCCTGTCTCCATGGAGGTCGCTCAGCAGAGTGTGCTGATTAAAAATCTTATCGACGACCTGGGCGAGACGGAAGAGCCTATCCCTCTACCTAACGTGACTGGCAAGGTGCTGAAGAAAATTATCGAATACTGCGAGCACCACCAGTTTGACCCGCCGATTATCAAGGACGAGTACGATGACGTGCCCAGACGCTCGGACGACATCTCGCCGTGGGATGAACAGTTTATGAAGGTCGACCAGGAGATGTTGTTTGAGATTCTGTTGGCTTCCAACTATATGGATATCAAGCCATTGCTGGACCTGGGCTGCAAGACAGTGGCCAACATGATTCGCGGAAAGACTGCGGAAGAAATTCGTTCAATGTTTAACATTATCGACGACTTTACGGATGAGGAGCGCGAGCAGATTAAGCGGGAGAACGAGTGGGCTGAGGCTCATTAATAGGCGTTTTGGCTTGGTACATTCGACTATTTTATTTCTTCTTCTCATTTAACATACTTTTCAAGCAAAGCTTATTTAAAACTTTTTGTTTATTGGCACAAAAGAATGCAACCTCTTGGCGTTTTTATTTAAACTTGGGTTTATGAAACTGTTGTAAGCGTTTTATCATGGGTGTGATGCATTCTAATCTAGAGGATGCCGCTGCTGACCATGTCCATGTTGCTGAGCTACGACTATCAATCAATACATCGCTATCTGCACGCCAACTCCCGGTCCAGACCAGCAGCAGACTGATACAAAAAGTGCCAAACATCTTGTTCCACGCTTGAATTGCTAACCAGGATAATTTCAATAACTACCTACATGTTTACTCCTTGACGTTGCTTCGAAGCCGCATTTTCCGCTCATTTGCAGGCGGCAACGACTGCGTGGACTTTCGCTTGGAGGGAGTCGGCTTTGGTTTCTTTTTTGGCTCTTGACCCAAGTCGCCCGAAAACAACAGACCCTGGGCCCACCCGGCAAAGTCGCCAAAGAGATGAATAAACAGCTGCTGCGCAGCCTCATACGTCTTGGTAGTAGGTGCTTTGGACGCCTTCAGTTGCCGAGCAAGTGCAACCGCCTTGTCCCGGTGGTCTTGCGACAGCAGCTTGAGCATCTCGGGCCCTTCTTTTGGGTCCAGCACGCGTCCGACGTATCTGCGCTGAGCGACCTGCCAGATATGCGTATCAACCGGAACTGCGTCCGACTTGTCCAGCGCCATAAGACACACGCAGTCGGCCACTTTTGGCCCGACTCCGCTCAGCTTCAATAGCTCGGTCCGAGCAGTATCCAAGGGTGCCGTGCGCAGTCCCAGCAAAAATTCTTCTGGATCCTCGTGGCTACTACACAGCATATTCACCGTTTTGGCATAATATTTAGCCCGGTACCCGAACCCCAGCTGCGACAGCGTGCCTTCAATATCTGGGTCCTCGTTGAGTCGCTGCAACGTAGGAAACGTATGAAATGGTCCTTTCTCGGTAGCAATTGATTGCCCGTAGTGTTGGCACAGCTTGTCGGCCAGCATCGTTATGCGCTTGATGTTGTTGTTCGACGATGCGATAAACACTAGCAGTGTCTCAACTACGGGCTGCCGCAGCGTGCGCACGCCCACGTGGGTTTTGCGCAGTTGCTCAAAATCTGGATCTGTCTGCGCCCACGCGTCGCAAAGCGCGTCAAACTTTATGTGGAGCTGAAAGTAGTCGCGCAGCGCCTCCTCGACGTTGGCTCGGGCGGCTGGCAGTTGACCGAGGACGCGGTATTGTACAGACGATTGTGTCTGCTTGAGGTCAATGACGTGGTCCCACAGCGCACACGTCCATTCACTGCTTCCAGTAGCTTTCCATCGAAACGCCTGTCCGCACGTCAGCGTTGGGTCAAGCCGCAGCTCAGATGCTGGAACATCAAGGTCTATCCATGGCTGGGCACTGGAACTAGTCATCTGTCTGCAACAATGCACAATAGCTGGATGTTTGGCCGTTGTGAGTGTAAACAACCGAGAAAGGCAAAACATTTTGAAACCATTCCAATAATTTGGGTACAATATTGTTGTTATGACTGGATCAATGTTGTGAAATTATAGGACGAGCATGCTTGATTTTTCTATAGTTATTTGTTATTATATTTCATATGCAGGAAAATAAGACGTAAACATGCAGGTTAATGCGGTAGCTTTCACAATTTAATGTTATTTTATTCAAGCGTTGATCTGGAATAACGAAATAACAATACAGAAAAATTAGTGTCTGGGGATGCACTTGATCGGAGTCGACGAGGGCTCGGCAGTAGCCTCGGGCGCCGAAGAAGTCGGGTCCTCGGACACAGACTCCGACTCTGACTCTTCCTGGGACTCGGAAGCAGACTCGGACGCAGACTCCGACTCTTCCTGGGACTCTGAAGCAGACTCGGACGCAGACTCCGACTCTTCCTGGGACTGGGAAGCAGACTCGGACGCAGACTCCGACTCTTCCTGGGACTCAGAAGCAGACTCGGAAGCAGACTCAGAAGGCTCCTCGGAAGCAGACTCGGACGGCTCCTCAGAGCTGGCAGATGGCTCCTCGGAACTGGCAGATGGCTCCTCAGAGCTGGCGGATGGCTCCTCAGAGCTGGCGGATGGCTCCTCAGAGCTGGCGGATGGCTCCTCAGAGCTGGCGGATGGCTCCTCGGAACTGGTAGAAGGCTCCTCGGTCTCGGTCTCGGTCTCAGACGGAGTAGCGGTCAGGCACTGCTGCACAATATCGTTAGCGTACGGGTTGAAAATTCCAGACGGGAACGACGTGGCCAGAACAACAAGCTGAGCGCCCGTCGGGTTGGACACCAACGTGTTGTCGGCGTTCAGAGCACCCGACTGCTTCACAACATCCTTGATGAAGCTGGGCAAAAACTCCCAGTTCTCGGCAATGGTGACATCGACTTGTTGCTTGATCGCAGCCCAGTTCTTTTGGGCGCACGCTTGGGAATCGGCCGAGTTCCAGTCCACGCTCTGGGCAAACACCGAGCTGGCGCAGGCAGCAAGAACTGCAATAAAGGCGGTAGAAACGTTAAACTTCATATTAATTAGAAGAAAAATTGGCGGATTTATAGTAGGAAAAATAGGATATAAATTGACGGTGAAAAATCGAATAGCGAACAAATGTAAAACTAGAAGAAATTCGTACTCGCTTAAATATAACCAACGGGTTTGCGGAACATGTCAAAAATATTTTTCAGAAAGGACAGCCGATTCTAGAGATGTTTGAAAATAGAACGGCCAACCAGCAGAGCAGAAACTGGATTCCATGTCCAAAAATGGCAAGTTCATATCTTTGCAGCGGAAAACACGTCTTTGTGCCTCTCAAAGTACGGGAAACATCATCCGATTCCGATCAGCCAGTTTTTCTTAAATTCGAATGCCAATCAATGTTGGATTATCGGTTCTATAAAAAAGGCCAGCTAAAAATAATTGCGAGCTGGGTGGCGTCAGTACAAATCGTCATTTAGCATTTAACCATAATTAAACATGTTGCTGATTATGTGGTAGGGTCGGCTGCATCCCCGAATAGTTGGTTATTAAATTAAATATATCACCGAAAATCCATTTAGAAAAAAGAATATGGCAGCAGTCGAGATACAGCTTCCCGAAGGGTTTGCCACAGTGGCCGAGTATGCGGCGGAGATCAAGCACGTGTATAAACAATATGCACATCTACCAAACATGCACATTGTCGACTTTTTTGTAACTGGGTTTTGGCAGACATTGCCGCGAGAATGGCAGGAATATTTTGAAGCAAGCAACTTTGAATTATCCAGTTTGCTTTCTCTGGCATCTACAGGCCAGCTCGATCAGCGCGCGCCAGAGTCGCTGCATAGCTATGTCCGTGCAATGTTTCATTTACGGCTCAATTACCATGGCTCACCGCCGACAGACCAAATAGAGAAAGAGAACCATCAGCAGGAGTTGTGGTACTTTCTCGACAGTATGAGTCCCAAAAAGAAGATTGAAGTGGCCGAGCTGTCGCAATTAGTAGCCAATGTGGCATCCGAGAGCAAGTGCTCGTTGGTTGTGGATGTGGGCGCAGGCCAGGGCTACTTGTCGCGTGTTCTGGCGTACTCTAGCACCGGGCTGCCTGTGCTTGCTGTTGACTCGTCGCCCAAACAGCAACGGGGAGCCGAGTCGATGCAACGGCGCACTATTAAGCGGCTGCAAGGCCCACGGGCTGCGGCAAACGGCTTCAAATGGGACAGCGAGCGTGCTGCGCGGCTTGAACACACAGTCATGCACGTCAGCCTGGACAATGCCAGCCAGCTGGCCGAAGCAGCGCATGCAACGGCGCCGGATGCACGCTGGATGCTGTGCGGGCTGCACGCGTGTGGCGACCTGTCCAGCGCAGTGCTCAAAGCGTTTGCCGAGTCAGACGCCACGGCCGTGGTGCTGGTGCCGTGCTGCTATAACCACATATCAGAGACATCTCAGGAAGGCAGTGTGGTTGGCTTTCCGCTGTCTTTGGGCATGCATGGCACCTGGCTTGGACAGAATGCCCTGAAAACTGCGTGCCAAGCAACCTCGCGCTGGGACGCCAGTCCCGAAGCCACTCTTGCTGCATTTAGGCGCAACTACTTTCGTTCTCTGCTCCATGTAAGTAAAAAAGGTATCATGTATAAGTAATTGTGGCACATGGTACCACGCATATGCGCGTAACCCGATCCGCACAAGCAGGCACACTCTAAATAATGGAGCCAAAATGTCTCTTTCCCCCGCATGTGCCATTCCGCTTGTGTAGTTTCTCATGGTGGCGCAGAATCAGATTGCGTCAGACGGCGTTGCTCCGGCGGTTGGCAAGGTCACCAATACAGAACTTCAGACAGCTCTGGCCGAAATTCCTGCAGACGCCATTGCCCGTAGCTCTGCAGACGAGCAGGATTTTGCAGTATATGTGCTTGCAGCTCTGACAAAGCTCGACCACGCATGGCGTCCGACTGCAGAACAATGCATCGCATGTTACAGAGAGCACGGCGGCGCTGGGCTCCGGCAGATCGCAGCTGCATGGACGCTCAAGTCGCTGGCAGGACCGCTCATAGAGTGCATGTTGGTGGTGGATCGAGCGCTGTACTTGGCCGAGCACTGCACAGCCGCAGGCCGGGTGCGGGCATTTGCGCTGTTCGACCCAGTGACGTCGCCGCGCAATGTGGTGCTGGTGGCCCAGCGCACTTGAATCCCAGATGCGCTCCCTCCTTTTCTGGAATAGGGCTATTTAGACAACAGGGGAGCGGTATTGTTCGATAGTCTGAGGACCCACGTAGATAATAGGCCTTTGCTGCGCTTTTGTGCAAATAAAAATGGAAAACAGAGACTTGGCCATAGTGCAGACATCTAGATGGCCCAGCTGGTCATTTGACAGTAACATCAAGCAGTTCGTGCTCTCCGCAAAAAAAATTTTGGCAGACGCGTTCATGGTTCGACGAGCAAGACTGGTTTTCTGTATTTTGGTTGTAACATCTGGCGTTCACGAACTGAAGGGTGATTCACTTCTTTCTAGCAGAAAATCAAGACCTTTTAAACACCGTTCTTTCTTTTCGTGTGCAACCATTCATCCCGTTTTGTTCTTTCTCTTTTGCTAGAATTTCGGTTCTCATTTGCGAGCTATTTCTTTTCGTTTATCTGTGCTGGTACTTGCGCCGTGGTCTTTTTGGCTTCTATAACCTGAGAATATCTGCTCTTTTGCGCTGCCCGTGCTGTCTTGCGTGTCAAGAATATTGCCTGTTGCGCACGGCCCCATGGGAAACGCCGAATTGAGCTGCGGTCCAGCGACTGAGGACTCAATTGCCCGTGCCCCCAGTCTGGCACCGGCCGTCGACATTACGTTCTCCAGGCCCTCTGCGTCCGTCAAGGGCTCTCGCACAGGGTTGCGTTTCCGGAAGATACGAGGTAAGCACCTCTTTTGCTATATGCTATATGCTATGCTGCCCCTCCTGTAGCTATATGCCATGCTTGCTCCCCCTTTCCAAGCTATCGGAATATACCGGCTTCATTTCTCGTCCTTCCCTTGCACCTGAAAGGACCAGCAACGACGAGGGAGATGAAATAGCCTTTTTCAACCATCCCTTACCACATACCACATGTGTGACTGGGCGCTATTCACAAAGCGCCTGGAAGCTGCATGTGCCTCTTACGCCGAGGAAGAGGGAGCTTTTGTCGGGCCGGGCGCCATTTCCATTTATGGCGAGGCGAGATAGGGATGGGCCGTGTTTGTTATTGCTTTCCGCGATGGCCTGGCAGTAGATATGGCAGCGGTTTCTGACCCAGCCAAATGCTCCGTGTTACCCCTTCTCCCCCACCCGGGAATCTGCCCATGCCGTCCGAGCCCAGCTTGCACGATTCTAGGTCCGCTGGGCCCGCCAGCTGTGATTGGGCCTGCTCTGTGCTGCGATGCGATGCGAGGTGTCCGAAGACGCAGCTCCTTTCTCCATCGCTACATGTTCCCACAGCCTTGTTCCAGCGGCGCCTCTCAGTGCGCACGCACACAGGCGTAGGCTTATGGTGGCGAATGAAAGACAAATATTTGTGCATACGCTTCTCCCTGCCTGCGCCTTTATGCATGTTCTGCTTTGCCCTGCTAGCCATCTGCCTGCTCAGAGACTGTGGCAAAGTGCCAGCAAGTCACCATGAGTGTTTGGGCAGGCGAGACACGTCCAAGTCAGCTGCGTGACTGGGACCCTGTCGCAATACTTTCTTTCTGGACTGGTCATGGCTCTTGGGCGGACCGCTATGAACAGCGTGCACAAACAGTTCTTTGCATACCGGTTTTTGCGGATCGCAAATCTCTGGCAGATTTTGGTTCCCCTTTTCATCAATGAGCGGATGTGTTGTTGTCGTTTTCTGTTGTTTTCATTTTGCGCTCTTTGGCCTATTGTGGAGTGGCTGTCTGAGTGCCTGTTTTCTTGCACGACATGTGCAGATTGCTTTTTTATGGCATTCGCATCCACAAGCCGTGCAGAGGCACCTGGCCACCTCCCTTCTTCGTGATACTTTCCTCTCTCTTTATCCGCCAACCTCCTCCTTTTTGTCCGATTAGCAGCGCCTTTGCCCAACACGTCCTGGGCTGCATGATAAAGCCGGGACCCAGCTCCTTCTCTTCTCCTGGTGCGCTAATCCGGCTCTTTTCAGTTGGGTGATGCAAATATTTTCACACCCCGCCCCACCCAACCCTCCGTGCTACTCCCTGTACTATTCAAACCCCTTCTCCGCTCCCACTCTATCTCTGTTGCCAGCCTCTCTTGTTGGGGAAGCCGTGTCTGTTTTGCAGCTTCTGTACTTTGCTTCTAAATAACATCCTTGTGTCCCTTGCATGCGCTGCACCCGACTTGTAGAACGGGGCCAACTGCTCCTGTCGCGTGCAAACAGCAGCAGCCGCAAGGACAGCCGGGTGCACTCGCCACAGAACGACTCGAGCGCAACTGCGCTCCAATCACACGCCGCCGACTCTGGCGCGCGAGCCGCCAACACCCGTCCACCGCCGCCAGCATCCAATGCTGCCGGAGCCGCAAGCAAGGGCGCTGCGGACTTTCGTCTGCACGGCCTGCGAAGTGGCACACCAGCAACCGCCCTCACAAACAGTCTACCGGTAATAAACCGACAGGCGCTAGAGGATGACATCGCAGATGCACCAGCTGCGCCAGTCCATCGACAGCGCCGGGCCAAGCTGGTTCGCGACCCAAGCAACACATGCCATCAGCGGCGCGACCGAGCCAGCCGCTTCAGCCAAAGCATGGACTTTGTGCGCTCGCAAGGCACAGAGTTCCGGCAGCGGCACCGCGTATTGTCGCAAATGTTCTCCTGCTGCTCGCCGTCATCGCTGTTCCGGCGCGGGACCTCGTACGGCTCTATGCGCGACGAGGCCAACCGCCAATCGACATCAGCTGATGAGCAGCCGCAAGAGTACAATGTACAGGATGACGACATGCGCCAGCGCGAACATATGGAAGATCGGCGGCCCGATGGCATGCTCCAGGCCCGGGGACGGCATAGTGCCACCGACACAGCTGTTGCCGTGGGCTCGCTGGACGACCAGATCACATCAAGTTCCAAGGCGCCATCAACACCCAGAGACGAGCCACAAAACGTTGGCGCGCCTGAAGACACAGATGACGCTGGCGAGTCTGACTGGCTTGTGTCGCGAGCAGACAAAGACCTCGACTCGGACACTTACTCTAGCCCTGGCTCTGGCGTGTCTGGCGCCGGGGCAGCGCGTGCATCGGCAATGCCGGTGCCTAGCAAATCACTACACAGCAGCGGGCTTGCTGCATACTCCTCGGCGTACTCTGATCTGGACACCGAGGCCGGTATCAGCTCCCCAGGCGATTCAGTGTATCGCACACCACCAACATCAGTGGGCGACATGACAAACCCATCAATCAACCCGCTTCGCAATAACAGCGCGCTGGCTCGGAGTAGCAGCACACATCTGCACGATGATGGCGAGGTTGGACATGGTGCTCCGAGCGAGACGCCGGCGAACACGCTGAACCGGCTGTATCTAGATGACGACGAGGCATACGAACACGTGCCGCGGCGATTGACATTAGAGACGAGCTCTGCGGACCCAGATAGCATTGGCGAGGACGAATACGAGACAGAAGACGAGGCCGAGCTGCGGGCAGAGATCACATCACCGCCAGGAAACGTAGCGACCGAGTCATCAGAGCGGCTGGTAACCCATGTGGATAACCAGGCGCTGCTGCCGCCGCTAGCAGCGTCCTTGAAGGGTCGCAAGTGTCTGGTGCTGGATCTGGACGAGACGCTTGTGCACAGCTCGTTCCGTGAGGTGGATCACCCAGACTTTGTGGTGCCAGTCGTTTTGGAAGGCCAAGAGCACAGCGTGTACGTGGTCAAGCGGCCAGGCGTTGACGAGTTCATCAGCGTCATGGGACAGTACTACGAGGTGGTGGTGTTTACAGCGTCGCTGTCAATGGTAAGTCAGAACTGATTGTTTTGTGATGTAGAGGCGGCGGTGTGTTTTGGCAAATAGCGTGGGATCTTATTGTTGATACTATTCTGACGTTGGAGGCGGCTCACATTGCTGATCTTGATCCCCACGCTCTCAACGCCACTCTAGCCAAACTAACAACAATAACTAATGCGGCATGCGAATTTCTCTATCTTTGTGTAGTATGCGGATCCAGTGCTGGACCTGCTGGACAAGCGGGGGGTGATGCACCACCGGCTGTTCCGCGAATCGTGTAATCTGTACAACGGCAACTACGTGAAGGATCTGTCGCGGCTGGGGCGGGACGTGTCGCAATCGATTATTATCGACAACTCGCCGGCGAGCTATGCATTCCATCCGAACAACGCTATTGGCATCAGCACGTGGCTAAACGATCCAATGGACACGGAGCTGCGCGACCTGATTCCGTTTTTGATAGACTTGACGACGGTCGACGATGTGTCGGCGGTTCTGAGCCTGACGCACACGCACGCGTCGTTTGCACACGACTAGACTCATCTCCCTTCCGCACCATCACCCTCTAAAACGGCATTTTAAACAATTTCATGTCTCTCTCTTCTCGTGAAGCAGGCGGAAAAGGGATTCGGGGAGGGCTAATACTCTGTCCAACTGACCTTTAATACCAAGACGCCATTTCTACCCCTTACTACCCCCTTCCTTCCTTCTTAGTTACGTCTAACGCATGTCTTTTCTTACTCTTTTTCTGTCTGGACTATATGGTCTTAATTCTCATTTTATACAGGCTTTTTTATTCTTCCTTGCTTTTTATCAGTAGTGGATATTCATCTAGTGTTAGTTTCCTATATTTTTCTATCAATACTTTGTGCAATGATATATTTCTAGGTTTAGATTGTGGAAATTTGGGTATAAACAAGAAAAGATCTAGAATAAAGACTGAGCAAACGAGTCCAGTTTTGCAGTTTTGGATTTTTTGCGGATAATGTCTGACCAGTAACTGACATACGGATCAATATTGACGTCCAAACGTGCGGCAGACCGGCACAAACGAGCAAAGATCTTTGATGCAGGAACATGGCCCAGAACCCGCATCTGGTCGAGGCAAGAAAGCGCCATACGCAAGTAGTTTGCAGACGACTGACTTGTGTCTGTTTCAGACATTTGCACAAGCAACGCGAGAACCTGGCGTGTGAGGTCCGGGGTAGCCATATTACGAACGCTCGAGATGCGCGAAGCAAGAGCCCACGCAGTGTATGCACGCAACCGGTCGTGCATTGCGCAGCGGTCCATGGCACGCGCAACAATGCGAGAGAGTACGTGCGACACATGGTCGTGCTGCTCTGGCTGGGAGCGAACAAACGAACATGCGAGTTCGGTCCACGTAGCTATCCACTCTGATTGAGCCGCAGTGGGACGCTCAAACGCCGCGATGACAGAGTCTATGCATTGCACGGCAGCTTCGGTAGACAAGATGCCCAACGTCGTCCAGCGCTCGATAAACGGAGCAAGTTCGCTAGGCGACACACGAGCAACCCAGTGCACGTATGGCTCGATGCATGCAATAATCGGCAACTGCGGCGGCGACTCGCCCGGCAGCCGCCATCCCGCACTCGGTGGGGACTGCGGCAGTGTGTGCACAAACGAATCGGGCGCCTCTGCCATTTCAATCAACTTCCGCGCAGTAACCGGACTATCCATTGCACGAGCAGCAGACAAGGCGGCCGTGCACAGCGACGGCGTCAATGCAACATGGGCGATGATGAGCTCGCTCAGCACCAGATCGAGCATCTCGGTATTGGGGTGTGGGCTGGACGACAGTGTACTGAGCAGCGCAGTAAGCACAGACGTGCGAGCAGCAGCTTGGAAGAGTGTAATGTCGGACGAAGGAGCGAACAACATGGATTCGTCGGCGGCGCGGCGGAACGACAGAAAGTCGGAGCCCACGTCATCGCGCGACCGCTGCGGATCTACGGCAACGCGGCCGCCCATGACTACGCGCAGCCACGCACTGAGAGCGTCGACAGAAGTTGTAGCGACAAAACACGACATCGTACGGGCCTCGTTTGGCGCCAATGCCAACGGCACACGGTCAAAGCGGTCGTCCAGGAACTGCGCAAACTCGGCCACCAACGGAGCGGCACGACAGTTCTTGTCAGCAACCGATGCGGCAGTGCGGTGCTCGCTGGCAGCAAACATCTGCGGCAGATTGCGCAGCCACATTACGGCCAACCGCTGGCGCACGCCGTGGTCGCCCAGCATCGGCGCTTCAATAATGCCCAGACGCCGCACGAACAGCGACCACTGCAGCGCCGCACGCACATGCCAGCGCATACGCGGCATCTCGCCTGGAACGCGTCCCAGCACCGTGTTGATCTCGTCGACGGCGCGGTCAAACGGCGCCGCCGGGAACGCCCGCCACAGCAGCCGTAACACATGGCGTTCGTCCGCACGTGTCAGCTCAGCCGAACCGGTGCGCAGCCCGCGCGCCCACAGAGCCGAGCTGTTGTCGTGGGCCATCATTTTGCCGACAAACGTGTACCGCATCGCCAAACGAGCACTCACCACCGCCAATGCAACAGAAGCAGTCACACCTACAGCACGGCGAGCAATTCCGCTTCCTTCCGGTGCCACAAGCCGTGAGCTGACTTGCACCCATTTGTACCCGAGCCATGCAAACACCGCGCACGAGCACATAACCATTGTGCGAGCAATCCACCGCTGCACACGCTCGCGTCCTCCTTGCGCATCGACCATGCTTCGCACCGTCGCCCACATCAGCCGCTGCTCAATTCGAGATGCATCGCCGTGTTCGTCTGTACGAGCCAGCAGGTTTGTGTTTGCATGGAACCGCAAAAGCGCCAACTGCTGTGTTGCGTGCATGCGCAATGGCAGGCGCGACCACGCAGTGTTCTTTCGCTTCATCGCGTGTTGCACGATGTCCGGGCGTCCGAGCTGGGCGTACAGGTTGGCGTATGCGGCCAGGATGTTTATATCCGTCGAGCCTGATTTGTTGTTGTGCAGCGCCAGGCGATCGGCGATTGCGCACAGCTGGCGGGTATGCGCAGTGTCCACGCCTTGCTCGCATATAGTCGAGCATTGCTGGATGATGTCGGCTATCTGTCGCTTGGTCACTCCCCGTTTGGTGCGCGTCACAATTGCCGTTGCTTGTTCGTCCAGAGCGTCAATTGTCTGGGCTGTTGTGTTTAGTGTGCGCTTCGATATGCGTGGTACATTTGTGTTTAGAGCAAGCTTTGAACTGCGTGGTACGGCTGTTTGTGCAATTGACAGGGGCCGCACTAAACGCGGTACGCTGGTGCACCGCAGCACCTTCCACATTTTCAAATCTCTAGATAAATAAAAAAGTATTGATCAGAAAAGAGAGACGCATTTTTGCTCTTGTAAATGATTTCCGATATTGAAAAGTTATTAGGACAGATCCGCAGCGAGAGCGGACGGAGCGTAGCCGCAGCAGGCGTAAGCACAGAGTCGAGTGCTAGCATAGAGCCAGATGCTAGCATACACACAGGAATCGAAGCTATCGACCAGACGCTGCCCCGCAAGCACAAAACACGGCGCGTAATCGAACTCGCCGGAGTGTCTGGCAGCGGCAAAACACACACGCTGCATCGCATATGTGCAACCTGGGCGCAAGCCAGCCACGTTCTGTATATCGACATGGACGGAACACTCGATCTACACTTGCTCGCTCACCTAGCAGGTGCTCAATCACTGCACCGCATTCATGTGTTCCGGCCGCTGCGCACGGTCGAACTAGTCGCCACCCTTGCCATGCTGCCAAAATACGCGCACGAACACGGTATACACAATGCTATGGTCATTGTCGACTCGGTCGGCTCGCATATGGGCGATAGACGAGAGCTATCCCACATGAAGCTCAAAGTCAAGCGCGCAACGCCGTGGTTCCGGCAACAACAGTTGGTGGTTGACACGCTGGCAGCATCTTGTAATGCGATGGATAGCGTGTGTGTGGTTGCGCATACGCTGCGGCAGATGGCGAGGGACAAGCACGTGCGGGTGTTTAGGGCAAGCGGCACGGACTATCACGACGCGATGATTCCACGGTGGCAGTCTCTTGTGCTGCAATCGTTTGTTCTCGAAGCTCGCGTGGAAGCTCAAGGTACACGCATAGACTATATGCGCGGGCCAGAGGGCACATATGCCTCAGAACCGGGCACAGACGTCGCTCATTCGCCACATGTGTTTATCGGCCCACACGGACTGGCGGGCTCTTCCATATGATTGGGCCACGCATGCAGGACGAGGGACTGGGATCAACCCAAACGACAATGATTGTATGCAACAATATGTTTGTTGCACCCACGACGGCGAAGCAACACTCTTTCTCTTCTGCTTTTGATAAAAATTTTCTCGTGCCAGGATGCCATCGGATAGCAAACGCGCGCCGTTTTCGTCGCCGTCGTTTGCCGCGCCTACGCTGCTGCGCGAGTGCGGCGGCGCTCGAGAGTTCAGCTCATACGCGTTGTACGCAGCTGTGCTCATCGTGCCGTTTGCGCTCAAGCACGTCTTTGGGTTCTCTGCCCTCACTTATGTTATTGTCACTGCTCTGTTGGCGCTGCCGGTGGGCGCGCTGTGCTTGGTTGCGCACTCGTGGATAGTGCGTACGCCGACCGACCAGATCGGCGCCCTGCCGAACCAGCCGATCGAGTCGTACATGACTATTTTGGACAAGGAACTCAAGGCCATGTACCACGGATGCACGAAAATGCCCATGGAAATGTTCTACGAACGCTACTTTGACGGCGACATTGATTTGACCGGTGATGCGCTCGAGATCTTTGAGAAGCGGTACGACTGGGCGTTCTTCCCGATTACGTACAACGTGGCCAAGTTTTTCGTTTTCCAGTGGATTCCTGAACTGCTTGTGCACTCGAAGAAGCAAGACGAGACGCAGGTGCGCGACCACTATGACCGGGGAGATGACTTTTACGCCGCGTTCTTGGGCGACCGCATGGTCTATACATCGGGATTGGTCGGCGATGAGTCGAAGCGCGAGACGCTGGAAGAGCTGCAAGACAACAAGCTGCGCGACGTGTGTGAGCGCGTGCAGATGCGCAAAGGAGACCGGCACTTGGACCTGGGCTGTGGATGGGGCACGCTTGTGTCGTATGCCGCCAAAAACTACGGCACGCAGTCGATCGGCGTGACTCTGGGCCGCAACCAGACTGCATTCGGAAATGACCGCGCCAAAGCATGGGGCGTCGCAGATTCTGCGCAGCTGTTGTGCATGGACTACCGCGACACTCCGCGCCGTCCCTTGTACAACCGCATCACGTGCTTGGAAATGGCCGAGCATGTGGGCGTGCGCAAGTTCCAAGAGTTCCTGCTGCAGGTGCGCGACATGCTCGAGGACGACGGACTCTTTTACTTGCAAATCGCCGGACTGCGCGGCGCGTGGCAGTACGAGGACTTTAGCTGGGGGCTGTTTATGGCTAAATACGTGTTCCCGGGCGCCGACGCCTCGTGCCCCCTCAACTGGGTGGTTGCGCAGCTCGAGGCGACGGGCTTTGAGGTGCGTTCATCGGAGACCATCGGTGTGCACTACTCGGCCACCCTGGACCGCTGGTACGAGAACTGGATGCAGAACAAGGACAAGATTGTGAAAAAGTACGGCAAGAGGTGGTTCCGCGTGTGGGAGATCTTCCTTGCGTGGTCGATTATTGTTGCGCGCCAGGGGTCGTCGACGTGCTACCAGATCTTGGCTCACAAGAACCGCAATGCGTTCGACCGGACGGCGCTTATCACAAAGCCGTTGGGCTTTGGCATGCCGAGTGGCAGTGTCCAGGCATAACTTTAGTGTTTACAATAAACGCATTCAATCTTCTTTCCCACGATGCCAGGATAACGCATTTTGTTTCTCTTTATTTCTTTTTTATCTATTATTGCAATTAAAGATGATGCTATTTCGCACGCAGCTATTCAAGCGACCACTGTCGCTTTGTGCCCGCTACAAGTCAAACGTGTCGTCCCTGACGCCTTTGCCCGGCCTCGACTTGTCGCACGAGCGGTTGCGTCGAGCAGTTTTCTACGTGCCATGCAGCGACGAACGCAAAATCCTCAAATCCCACACATCCCGAGCCGACTGCATAATGTTCGACCTTGAAGATGGCGTATCTTTCAACCGCAAATCCCACGCTCGCTCACTCGTCCTCCAAGCACTTGCTGAATCTCCGGCTGGTGAGCGCGGCGTACGGATTAATGCATTGGCGTCGGGGCTAGGACTCGACGATTTGGCCACGATTGTGCAATCCACACAGCTTGATGTGATCATGGTGCCCAAAGTAGAATCTGCTCAAGATGTTCATGATGTGGTGCGGGTTATTGAAGAGGCAAAGAAAGAGGTGAGGGTTATTGCGGGCATTGAGACTGCAAAGGGCGTGGTCAACGTACGAGAGATTGCGGAAGCGCATCCTTTTGTTGATGCGTTGTTGTTTGCTGCCGAAGACTATTGCGCAGACACCGGTATTACCCGCACACCAAGCCGCCAAGAACTATACTATGCACGCTCTGTAGTAGCTACAACCGCGCATGCATATAAACTGCAAGCAATCGATATGGTAACGATGGACTTTCGCAACCCTCAAATACTGGAGGAAGAGGCAAAGGAAGGCGCGGAAATGGGGTTTACTGGCAAACAAGTCATACATCCGAGCCAGGTCGATATTGTGCAAGAACGGTTTGCCCCGCCAAAAGAGGCGGTTGACCGAGCCATAAGGATTGTTAGTGGGTATCACACGCATTATGAGGCGGGAAAGGGCGCGTTCGATTTGGATGGAAAGGCTATTGATATGCCCGTGGTTAAGTGGGCGTACCGTGTGTTGCGTCGTGCAGAGTTGGCTGGTATTAACGTGGACAACACGTAGTTCACATTCATCTGTTTTATAGTGTCAACACTGAATAATAACCAAGAAACAAGCTTAAACATGTGGTTTGTTTGGCAACAAGAACGGTTAGCCAAAAGAAGTGACAGTGATGGTACAATAGGCGCCACGGGAGGTGCAAGTCAATGGACCAGTAACTGAAAGACCATGAGAGTGTCACTATTTAGAAAGCAAACAAGGCATATAACCACTAGTCGTTTCGATACTAACTGCAGTGCTTTAGCTGGACTGTACAGACCAGCCTCATTTTGTACACGAAGACCACAAACAATTGAGCATGGAATATCCACATGCTTCGCTATTTTACATTCGCAGTGATTCCAACGCTTGTGATTGGCTACAGCTCTCCACAAAAGAAGGGCACTGATTTTCCACAAAAAAAATGGGCGCAGAATGAAAGGCTCGTTGTTTCTCGCCCCTCTTATATAGCGTTCAACGTTTCTTTTTTTATTTACTTAAAAAGGCTCTGCTACGCGACAAGTGGGCTTTATTCTCTAATTCCGGTTGATAAAGGCTGCGTTTTCTCCATTTCTTTCTTTTTCGCCTGTTTAAATTTGGGTGGGCAGTGTTTGATATATGCCAAACGGCCTCTAGTTTTTTTTTGTCTTTTGAGATTGGTTAAAGGGGGTTGGAATTAGTTTGTTGTTTATAGCGAGGACACACAAGCACACTTGTTGCCTGGGCTCAACACCAAAAACTTTTGCGCTGGGAGATAACACGTAGATGCCGACCATGCGGCGTAGTACACGGGGTGCCAAGAAGAGCGAGCAGGCGGGGGTGGAGACGCCGACGCGGCGGGGACGAGCAGCCAGCCGGGCTCAGAACGGCGAGCTTGGTGAGCTAAACGGAGAGCTCAGTGGGGCCAAGACGACAGTTGCGTGGTCAGAGTCGTCATCGCCCTTGTCATCAATATCAACACCAGCGAGCGGCGTTGGACGCGAGCGTCGGAGCCTGCGCCAACGCGCACACAGCAAGGCATCTGGTGCGCCGCACGCAGATAGCTCTGACGGAGAGAGCTCTGACGTGGAAGTCCGAACAGTGTCCAATTTGTTGTCGCAGGCAGCAGCGTCAATTCGCAGCAAAGTGGACAACAACCAGCTTACAGAGGACGAGGACAATGCGGATGACGAGACGGGGCGGTCGACTCGATCGCGTGCAGAAGGGCCGGGGAAGCGGCGCAGACACACAGAGTCGCAGGACGAGTTGAGTACGCCGGTGAAGCAAAGTGCAGCAAACGATAATGGCACGCCGGTGAAAGCAGAGATGAATGGAACGCCCCGGAAGCGCGGGCGTCCGTCGCGGCAGACACTGGAGCAGCGGCGGCTGGCCGAGTCGGGCGATGTGGACGCGTTGCAGGCATTGGGGAGCTCGCAGTACTTGCAGACACCTCGCACACCGCAGCCAAATAATGGGCAAACAAATGACAACGACTCGTCGGACGACGACGAGGCCGAAAAAGACACAAACGGCGAGACGAAGATTGATAGCAACGGGTACTTGCAAGACGGGCGCGAGTTTATCTGCCCGATCTTCCGGTCTCCGTTCCGGCGCAACACACAGCGCCAGTACGTGCTAACAATGGACTGCTGCCGCTACATGGGCGCTCGAGACTCGTACATGCTGTTCAAGCAGCATCCACGAATGCGTCGCGTCGAAACTACGCAGCAGGAGCGCGACCTGCTGGCCGACCGGATGATGATCCCGAAAGTGACGCGGTTCAGGCCCATCGCTCTAATCACCGCTCGAACGGCGTTTCGTGAGTTTGGTGCCCGCATAGTGAAGAACGGAAAATACGTTGTGGACGACTATTGGGAGGAAAGTCGTCGTCGGGAAGCCCGGCACCCTGAGGGAACGGTGGTGGCGAACATGAATGTTTACCATTCGGTGATGGCCGCGCATGCAGCGGGCGTGACGCCGGGGTCGACTCGAAAGGCGCGGCGGACGACGCCGTTGCGCTCGAGTGATGTGCAGACGCCTGTGCGGTTGGCGAAAAGTCCGGGCGGGATGATGAACAGCTGGGTGCAGTTGGAAGCGCAACAGCGGGTGCAGCAGCCGGTAAGGGTGGGGCTGACGATGGCCAATGCATTGCAGCACACGCCGGCCTTGACCGTGGCGCAGGGGCCGTTGCAGCTGATGCACAATGACGCGGCGGACAGCGACCCTGACGAATCTAAACTGGCTCACAAACCTGTGTTCCGCAAAACACGTGCCCCCGAAACAGCTGACGCAGCATTTGAGTCTGCAGTCACCACGCATCGCGCCTTGTTTGCCGAAGACCACGGGTTCGTGGATGGTCTGCCCCTCATCCGTTGCATGACGCCGTCGTGGCCGCACGCCACGTCACTCACCAATCGTCTGAAACAAAAGACCCGCTCGGAGACGCCAGATACAGAGTTTGGCCCCATGGCATACGCGTCGGGCAAAATGGCCCGCGAGTTCAACGCGTCGATTCGGATGTGGCGGGAAGACAACGGATGCACGTGGATCGACCCACATACGGGGGTGCGGCAGGTGCCGGCCAGTTTGCAGCCAACCACAGCCCGCGTGGAGCGCATAGACTCGGGCAGCGTGTGGCGGAGAGCAGGCAAAATGCGGGTGGATCCTCAAGTGGCGTTTACAGACTCGGTGCAAAAGGAGGAGAGGGGCGAGTATCCGCTGGCGTTGTTACCGGGCCAGTTCCAAGAGACGTTTCCGGTGCACCGGACGAGATTCGGCATGTCGTATCAGCAGACGATGAGTTCGTATTCGTATCATTGGATGCGGCTGCTAGCGCAGCAGCAGCGCAAGACTGTGCAGCATCCTGCCACTCCTCACACAGCGTTCAAGAAAAAGCACTAATCTTTCTTTTTGCATCAAGTCTATTAAACACTATGGCAACAACTCGTCCAGTAGATCATCGACCTCAGGCATGCGAGTCTCGTGCGCCTGTGTCATGCGTTTCGGGTAAAACACAAAATCCGACGCATACGCGCCCAAGTTTGACACATCGGCCGTATACACATTGGCAAACGCCCTGATCTTTGTGGCAAACAGACTGGGATACTTTTCCGTCCTAAACACACTTCCAAAATTCGAGTTGAAGCAATCACGCAACTGCCACCGTGCTCTGCGTCGCTCTGCACGTCCCTCATCCAATTGGCGTCTAAACGCATCTTTCTCGCTTTCCGTGATCTGCGTAAACTCCAAGCTGCGTGTTTGCTGCTGCGAGTGTTTCAATAGTTTTTCGATTACTTGCATATACGAGACGAGTTGACGGTACGATGTGCGTTGGATGACGCGGAGCTCGTGGTTGAGCTCGCTGACGATTGCGCCGGTGAACCATCCGCGCTGGACGGAAGGGTCGCGGAGGTCGGAGTAGATGTGGTCGCCAAAGTACATGACGTTGCG